>JAWWEI010060996.1:0-10919 GCA_035583255.1 Pseudotriton ruber | reverse complement strand
ATGGCTTGAAATGTCCATGTGGGATGATGTACGTAGGTGAGACGGTAAGAGCGGTGAAACTACGTGTGGGTGAACACGTCAAATATAAGAAGAAAGAATATGAAGTCATCTGTAGCGAGAAGGAAAAAGGCCACAACGCAAATCAAATCCAGAGTAAGTGTATTTGGTTGGTCTGGTGATGATGCACCTTCCCACCGTCAAAGTGGTTTCCACTTTTGGAGTTGAATTGGGTCCCTCCGGTTGGTATCGTACGACATGACCCATCAGGATGCTTTTATGGGTACAGTCTGAAGACCGTAAAAAAAAAAAATGTCACTACTTTTGTGTTATTTGGCAAATGGTAGAATTAAACTTATTAACTTCAACCGTTCACACATTTATCTCGAATAATCCAATTTATCCCAATACTAAACACCACAGACGATATTCAACATAGGTGACAGTAACATGTGACAAAGACAAAAATGTTGACACTGGCCATTGTGTTTTGGCACTGGGGATGATAATCCATCTTGTTTTGGATGCCGCAGTTGCCATGTAAGTTGAGTAAGCGTCTTAGGTGTTCCCGTATAATTGTCAGCCGACTAGAGCCTGACGAGTCTTTCTTTCATGTTTTCTCGTCCTTGATAGAAAAAGAACTTTCGGGAATACGTAAGAAAAAGAGGAGATTATGTATCAAACTTCCTTTAAGGAACTGTGAAATAAAAAGTTTTCTCTGTAAGTAACTTGTATTGTTTTTAAAGCAAATCCACGCAAATTGAAACCAACCGTTGAAACGTGAGGGTTACAATGGCATAATCCTGGCATTTGCTTTTGTAGGTTTCCGGACACCCCTCTCTTTCAAACGGGCCTGGGATTGAGCAGTGGTCCTTTTTGTAGTTCTGTGAGTTTTGTTTCTTTGCCGGAAAAACCTTGTTAATCTAAAAATTAGTAAAAAAGTTGCCTGAAAAACCTTGTTAATCTAAAAATTAGTAAAAAAGTCTGTGTTCCAATAACGTTAACGTACCGGGATAGATTATGATTCCCTTATGATTTATAAGAGATGCCAATGGTCTCTTCCTTTTTGTTTTTTCCTTTTTCTATTCTGTTCAGGTAGAAATTGTTCTACGAAATGTGAAAGTTTTGAAAATGAATTGTAGTCTGTAAGTTGGATGTTTGTATTTGCCTGTTTTGCACAACCTAGGATACTAGAATAATTATTGTGGGTTAAAACATAGAAGCCGGAACGATTTTTGTCAAAACGTTTCTTCCTATGTAACAATTGTTATTAAATGAAAAGCGTATAGCACCACTATAAAAAAATTATTTATGTTTAATCATAGATTCTCTGGCACAAATGAAAAAATGTACCAGTCCTGAGGAGGCAACTGGGGCATCTAAAACAAGATGGATTATCATCCCCAGTGCCGAAACACAATGGCCAGTGTCGACGTTTTTGTCTTTGTCACATGTTACTGTAACCTATGTTGAATATCGCCTGCTGTGATTAGTATTGGGATAAATTAGATTATACGAGATAAATGTGTGAACGGTTGGAGTTAATAAGTTTAATTCTACCATTTTCCAAATAACACAAAAGTTGTGACATCAGTAAGAACATTGTTTCATGTTGTTAAATGTGCCAAAAACGATTGAGAATTATGAATTTTTGTATGAGAATGTTAATGAGTGTAAATAAAAATTATTTTTGATAATATAATTTGCGGTGCAGTACATTCATGAAATGTGTTATGACGATTCAGGGATGTGTATCTGGATTGTCTTTTTTGTGTATTGAATCAAATGAATTTTGTGACTCACACAACAGTTGTTAATTTACATTAAAGGTTAAAAGCCGCTGTAGGTGCCATATTGATGTAGGTAGGTATCTTAATGGGTGTAGTCAGGTAGATGAAGGTAGCAGGGTGGTCCCGAAGGAAGCTGGCCAAGGCACGGTGGGACCCACCCAAGGGATGACGGTCCCGAACAGCAGGAATTCCATCTTTGTCTCCTTAAGACAAAGTTAGTTCCCGCTCATCCACTCTCTCACCCCTTCTAGGCAGTCCATAAGTCTGGAACCCTGCAGTTCCTCTGGGAACAGGTCTGGTGTCATCGGCGTACATTTGAAAACCCACGCCCGACACCTCCCAAGAGTTTCGAGCCCTGAGGCACAACCTCCGAGTCTCAGTCCATTGTTCCCTCATCCGGACCTGGTGAGTGAGGCTAGAGAGAAAGTATCTGCACCAGTCCAGGGCGGATCCTTTCACTCCCGCCACATCTTTCAGCTGTTCAAGGAGGATGTCAAGGTCGATGGTATCAAACGCCACCGACAGGTCAAGGAGAATCAGTGCGGCAGGAAGAGCCTGATCCACCAGCGCCAACATCCTTTCACAAATATCCAAAATACCAGTTTCTGTGCGTGCCCCTTCTGGGTATGAAACGACTGCAGATCATGCAGAATTCCCCTCGTCTCACAGTGAGACTGGACTTGGAGGGCAAAATGCTTTCAAATTCTGCCCAGGAGAGGGATTTATTTATTTATCACATTTGTAAAGTGCCCTAACCCTGAGGCAACAAGGCGCTGTGGCATTACAGGCAAAACGGAAACTTAACAGGAGACTAAGCGCTGTAAGTCTGTGGGCAGTGGCGTCTCTAGGGGGGGGATAATGGGGCTAAAGCCCAGGGTGTCCTGGCAAAAGCCCGGGATCAAAAGAATGGAAATTTCACTCTGCACTGCTGTAAAGTTAAGGCAGGCAAATGGTAACAAAAAAAGTGTTTTTAAGCGTTAATTTATTCTTGGCAGCCTGGGCTGAAGCCTGGGGTCTCTTGGAAACGCTCCAGTCTGTGGGCGTAAGGTCGAAGGAGCTCAAGGTGATAGGAGCCCAGGATCCAGGTGTCAAAGTCTGTGGTGGCTGGAAGCGGCAGGAGCTCAGAGTTCGCAGCGATTGAAAAGCCAGGTTTTCAGTAGGATTTGTGACAGGCTCCTCCACTGTGACACAAGGCGATATTTTTTTTAATCGATGGGTTAGCGTCAGTCTGACAATTGGTGCTTCCAACTCTGTGGGATTATGGGGTTCTATGCCGGAGAGCAGACTAGAATCAATAGCCAAAGTTATGTCTTCACTAAAGGCAGGAAGCAGTTGTTCTAGCTGGGATAGGGTCTTGGGCTGAGGAAGGACCAATTTTTGATACAAATGCTTCAACCTCCTTTTTCTCCACTTTTCTCTGCAGGAGTCAAAGCGAGGAACCACCCATACATATTCCTCCTTTCCTAGGAGTAAGGGAGTACTATTAGTGAGTAACGGGACTGCTGAGAAAGTGTTGCGATTGTCGATGATCTTATTCTCAAAAAAAGAGGACATTTTGTCGCAAAATCTTTCTTCAGCTATAAGTGGAATGGTCGGGTTTTCTAAAAACTGTGCACACAGTTTGAAAAGTGCCTGAGGCTTATTATGGGCAGAGTTAATGGCTCCTTCAAGATACCGAGACTTGGCCTCTTGTATCTTGAGTTTATATAGGGCTAAGTGATTTTTGACTTTGAGACTGGTATGTAGCTGAGAGGCCCTCCAAATCCTCTCTAACCTTCTTGCCATCCTTTCCAGTTGATGTAATTCCCCACTATACCACAAATGGGTTAAATGAATTTTTGGTTTCTGGGGGATCAATCTTTCTGGGCACATTTTATTAGTGCAGAGTCCCATTTATAAAGCAACCATGAGGAAATTGTCTCAGGATCCAGTGACTGAGGGAATTCAGGGTCCCTTACCACTGCTCAAAAGACGCCTGTGAAAGGTTGGGCCAGTCCATCCATGGAACCTTAATTTGTGGAGGAGCCTGCATATTCACATGTGTGGAGGCTCCTTGTGGAAGACCCTGCATAGCCACATGTGTGGAGGCTCCTGTCTTATTCGCAAACTGGGTGCAGACTAAAAAATGATCTGTCCACAAGAGAGGCATGGTACCCACCAGGAAAAAGAACAGAACACATTGGTTCTGGGCGGCTCAGAGTCGAAGAATAGGAGTACATGCCTGAGGCACTGTTTAGTGGGCCCTAGGGTAAGGAAGGCCAAGGCTGGAGGGTATCCGCTATCAGTGAGGGGGGTTCAATAGGTGCAACCAATTAACAGTGGGCATCAGGTGATGCGCCTCCTTCACCTCATCTGCATGCAAAGTTAGGCAGAGATTCATTGACCTCAATCGAGTGCAGTTTGGTTGCACAGGGAGGGTGCTGTGAAAGTGGGGGCCACAGTGGTAGCGGTGCAAAGAGATTTGACACCCCACATTAGACAGAGGTTGCTGAAGGGTAAGGAGTTTGCTTTCTCCACCCTCTCTGCAAACCTTGTCTCCTCAGCGTCACTGTGGTCAGAGAGGAAAAATGGCGGCATTCATTTATCAGATGCAGGATTCCTAAATTCTTTAACTATCTCACCCCACCCCCCAGGGGCAGACTGGGACCCCAAAAGAGACTTGGGATAAAAATAAAATAAATAAATAAATAAATAAGACCAGCCCCTCTTTTTGGCACACACACTAGCAGCGATTACAAGTCAGAGGTTTTTCCAAGGAAAAACTGCCAGTGGGGAGGAGCCAGTTGGGAGGAACCTAAAAAACTGGAATTACGAGTTGGTGGCCAGTGGAACCGCATGCTTGTGACTGAAAAACCGTACGGCTCGTCAAACGTTTACAAAACCGCAAGTCTGACCTGCCAATCCACCTTATCCTTGCGGTTTTGTAGAAGTCTGACTGCAGTACTGTATTTTTTTTTTTTTTTAAAGATGTATTTATTAAAACTTTTCTTTTTTCTTCCAAACAATATACATATCAATATAGTGCATATAAACAATAAAAGTGTTGAATATTCCGTTCAGATGAATAATATCATGATACAAGTCATAACAAAATGCAGTATAAATTATAGGATATAAAAGTGAGGCAATTGTATCAATCAGCATCGGAGGGTTGTGAATTAGCAATAGAAGACTCATGATCATCTAAGTTCAATAGATATTGTACAAAGTTGTCCCAAATGGGAGTAGGCATTTGGGTGTCTGGCAGTATCAAATCAAATTTCTTTTCTATTTCTTTACAATGTATTATCGCTCTCATCCATGCTTCTGTAGTTGGTGCTATGGGTCTCATCCAATGAAGTGAGATCTCACGTTTTGCTAACAAGAGGGCTAATGCAACAAATTTACGGTCAGTTACAGGTATATTCGATAAGTCACCTAAAAATATAAGTTCAATGGTCATAGGAATGGCTATCTGAAGTATGTTCATCAATTCACTTAATATACAGGACCAAAAGGTCATGATAGGTGGACAGTGAAAACATAAGTGTAGAAATGTAGCATCTGTACAAGGGCAAAGACGGCAGTTAGCAGGAATGGTCGGATCAAACATATGGAGTTTATGTGGGGTTATATAACTTCTCATTAAATATTTGTACTGAATAATTCGAAATCTTGGGGATAATGCAACTTCACGTGTATGTCTACAGGCTAAAAGCCATTTTTCTTCAGTGATTGTGTGGTTTAAATCCAGTTCCCATTTTTGTTTAACCAATAAATCGTTTGTGGCATCGTGAGCTATCAGTGCTTGATATAAATGGGATACTAAATGAGTCCAGTCTTTTCTGTCCCATAGGAGTTTTAAGAGGGTTGAGTCCGAGTCATTTGCTATAAATCCTCCCCATCGGGCTCTAAAAGCCGTGATAAGTTGGTGGGCTTGGAACACTATGGAGGGAGTAATTCCCATTTTAGATATGAAGTGTCGTCGTGTAATGAGAGATGTATTTGCCACTAAGTCCTTTAGCGTGAGGAAGCCTTTAGTTTCCCAATAATTCCAATCAGGGTGAAAGCCAATTTTATGTGCCAGAGGCGACCATCTAATGGGAAAGTCCCCCAACCATGGAGATGTCTCACCATGTGCTCGTAACATTTGTCGCCAAACTAACAGTGAGGTGCGTATAGGGGATGGGGAAAGTGGTAGTATCTTATCCATTGCCATGACATAGGCTTCAGGTTTAAGAGGTGTCAATGCCAATCTGGCTAGTTGCACATAGGGTATGTTGTCATTTGAAGTGAGTAGTTGCATAATGTAAGTGCAATGGATTGCATAGTAATATTTAACGGGGGATGGGACTTCAAGGCCACCTGTTTCTATTGGTCGTATAAGAGTTTTCATGGCTACCCTGGGGTGTCCGGTGGGCCATAGTAATTTTAAAAAAAGTGAATTACACTGTGTGAAAAAGGAATTAGGTATCCGGCATGGAGTGTGGAGCATGGCGTATAACAGTTTGGGCATTAAAATCATTTTGAGTAGCGCTGTCCTTCCAGCTAGGGAGAGGTGTAATTTGGACCAGACCTCAATCTTAGCCGTGAATATTGAGAGTATTGACAGTATATTGCAGGAGAGTTGTGTAGTTGGGTTTCTGGTTATATAAATACCTAGGTATTTGAAAGATTCAGTTTCCCACCTTAAAGGAGTGACATCCATTCTAGGACCTATCAGATTCGTAAGGGGAAACACTAATGACTTGCCCCAGTTCATGCGCAAACCTGAGCAATGTCCAAATCTGTGTACTATCTCCATGGCTATGGGAAGTGCAACATGAGGGTCCATTAAATATAATAATAAGTCGTCCGCATACATGGAAGTACAATGTATGGTGTTTCCTATGTGTATTCCATGCGGTTCCAATACAGCTCTCAGTTTAGCCGCTAATGGTTCAGCCGCCAAAGCATATAGGAGGGGCGCTAGAGGACAGCCTTGTCTTGTTCCTCTAGTTAATTGAAATGGGCGAGATAGGTGGCCTCTTAATCGTATCTTAGAACTAGGGCCAGTATACAGTAATTTTATCACGCTTCTATAGTAAGGACCCAGGTGAGCTTTGATGAGGGTTTGCTCTAAATATGTCCATTCTAAAGAATCGAAAGCTTTCGCTGTATCAAAGGACACAACCACTGCTGAGGACGTGGGCGGGAGGTGAGCCATGACTGAAAACAAACGTCTCAAATTATCTTTTGTCGACCGACCACGTATAAATCCACTTTGATCTGGGTGAATTAATTTTGTCATATATGGGTTCAATCTGTCTGCTAATACTTTTGCTATAATTTTGGTATCTAAATTTAACAGTGCTAATGGTCTATATGAGTCACAATAGCGTGGATCTTTACCAGGTTTAGGTAGCAGTATAGTGGTGGATTGCCTCATAGAGTCCGGAAGGATGCCCTTGACTAGACATTCCTGTATCACCAAAGTTAGTAAAGGGGATAATTTGGATGCGAATTGTTTATAGAAGGATGCGTCCAGCCCATCAGGACCTGGGGCTTTACCTGACATAAGTGATTTAATAGCTAATTCAATGTCTTCAGATGTAATTTTAGCATCTAGTTGAACGGTTTCTTGAGGGGTTAGCGCAGATAATGTCTGGTCACTTAAAAAATAATTCGGCGATGGTGAAGATTGGATCTGTGTTGTAGTATATAAGTGAGCGAGATGTGTATGGAATAAGGACAATATCTCAGAAATATCAGTGACTAAGTTACCATTATTATTCAAAAGGGGTATGACATCTGTAGTGGGTAGGGATCCTTTAGCCAATTGTGCTAATAACTTACTTGGCCGTTCGCCTTGTAGGTATTGTCTAACTTTCACTGGCCATGTTAGGAAGTCGTTTTCTGTATCCAACGACATTTCCAGTTTTGTGGTTAGAGTGCGAATCTCTGCCATTTGAGCTGGAGTATGTGGGTGATCTGTTGTTAATTTATATGCATCTAGAGCGGATTGTATTCTAAGGATTTCCGTCCTAATCGCTTTCAAAATTCCTCCTTCTTTGCTTATACAAATGCCTCTAATAAATACCTTCAGAGTTTCCCAGGTGTTGGTCGCTGAAGTGTCGGTGGGATTATTAGTGGCCAAGAATTCGTCTAGTGCATTTTCCAAGGCTGTTTTGAAAGTTATATCTCGAAGGGCGTTGGGTTTAAATCTCCAACATCTAGGTGGAGGCGATTGTGTATTCAATTTAATACTGCAAGTGATTGGGGCATGATCAGATAATGTGCGGACTCCTATATCCAGTGTGGTTACCATATCTAATAGAGTAGAGGGGATTAAAAAAAAGTCGATTCTAGAACATGAGTCATGTACACTCGAATAATATGTATATAATCTGGTCAGGGGGTTCAACGTACGCCATGGGTCAATGAAATCCCATTCAGACATCAATGTAAGAAGTGTCCTAGCTGCTGTAGTTACCCTACCTGATATGTTTCTAGATCTATCTAGTGTCACGTTTTGTATAAGATTAAAATCTCCACCAAGAATGGTGGTAGGGAAATTCTGCATATCTATTCTAGAAAATAAAGACGTATAAAAGGTAGGAGAATCAATATTCGGTCCGTAAATTCCTATTAGTTGCATATTTGTGTTATATACTGTACCTCGCCAAATTAAAAATCTACCTTCTGTGTCTCGAATTATTGCCAAAGTTTTAAATGGTATGCCTTTGCGGATTAGGATCGAAACACCTCTGGCTCCTCGAGTGTAAGTCGAGTGGCAGGTCATGTCGGCCCATGCTGCGCCAAATTTTTCAGTTTCAGTGCCTAATAGGTGTGTTTCTAGTAATATTGCTATATCAACTCTAGCATTTCTCAATGTCGAAAAAATTCTCCTTAGTTTAACAGGATTATTTGTACCCCTAACGTTCCATGACATGAGTTTCACCTCCATAAACAAGACATGTAAATAAAATCATAAAAGGAGAAGAGAATATTTGCCTCCTACAATTGACTGTGGTATCATTATTGTACATATATGCACGTATATAATAAGTGGATATGTATTCATTAGCATATGATTCAAAAAAATGAAACAAATCTAACAAAATAAAAACAGTCCCTGTTCCCCCCACCCTGGCTGGTGAATCCCCAACGTACCAGACTAACCCTAACTCTTAACATAACTGGCTTGCAAAAATTGCTCTTGGGTCAGTGTGTCTCTGCAGTGCACGGTGCTTGTACTAAGCAACACATGATGGAGACTCTCTGCTGCATATGGTATGGGAACGGGCATAAGACAAGTATTAAAGGAGGTATCGTTGCGCATCATATGTGGGTAATAATAATACTATAGATCAAATATAGACTAAAACAAAACCATACGTATCGGATCATCGTTCAGTTCTTATCTCGATGCTGCAATTCAGATGTTGAAGCGAGTTGTAAAGGTGCATCGGTGGTTTGTGGACACTCGTTTGTATTAGTAATAGAGATTCGTATTCCAGGCTTGTGCAGTTGGGGTTGCAGTCGTGATGTATGGGAGGCACGATGAGACTGGGGTTGTTGAGGATGGTGGTGCGGAGAGTTCACAGTTGTTCTGAATCCTCGGCGTTCAAGAAAGTCCCATACTTCCTTAGGATTCTGGAAGAAGTGTGCTCTGTCATCTATTTGAAGACGTAGTGTAGCTGGATGAAATAGAGCATAGGGAATGCGTTGAAGCCGCAGGTATTTTTTAAGCTCATCATAACGTCGCCTTTCCTTTTGCACTGCCGCTGTATAATCAGGATAAAAGGATAATTTGGTGTTTTGAAAATTAACAGTACCGGTGAGCCGTGCGGCTCGCAATATTTCATCTCTGTCTCTGTAGTTTAAAATTCTCAGAATCACCGTTCTTGAGGGTTGTCCCGGGTGAGGTTTAGCCGCCAGTGCTCGGTGTGCTCTCTCGATTACAAAAAACGGAGAGAGTCGGGCACGTGGCAATAATTTTTTTATCAAATCTTCAAAAAAAACTTCAGGTTGTCTTGGTTCTGTACCTTCTTCCAGGCCAACCAAACGTATGTTGCAGCGGCGTGCACGCCCTTCTTGATCCTCTAGTCGATCTTCGACTTGATGGAGTGTATGTTCCAAAGATTTTACCTTTTGTCGAAGAGGGATTACTATGTCCTCGAGATCACTGATTCGTTCCTCCGCTTCCTTGAGTCTTGCAGAATAGGTTTGGGTTTGTACAGTGTGGAGTTCTATTTTAGAGGTGAGTGTTTCCACTACTTGCATGATCCGATTTTCCATCTGTAATAGAGCTTGCAGCATCTGTTCTCGTGGCATAATTGTAGGATCTGACGGCTGCTCAGATGTCGTTGGGTGATGTTCTGTGAGATTTAAAGCGTTTTTCAATAGTGGACGCGTTGTCGCAGGTGCCACCGATCCTGGCGTCTGGACTCTGTTGTCCGCAGTCGGTGAATTACGGCCAGTAGGCAGAGCGAAATTAGTGGAGAATCGCCGAGGTGTACTGGAACCGTGACTGCTTGGCCGTGGAATCCGGGTGGAAGGGGATGTAGGTATTGAGTTCGAGGATTTCGAATCGCTCGGTCCTTGGCAATGGGCAGCCGCCGGAGCGTGTCGCACGTCAGCATTTCTCCCCGTGGTATCAGCACCAGGATCATCTGCAGGATCGTTTACAGGTCCCGATAGTCTCCGCGAGTTTGCTGATGTGTCTGGCGACTCAGGGAGATATGTGAGGCATGAGGGTGGTGCCTCAATAAGACCCGGTTCCGTAACATCAGTATGGGGGCCGCCATTTTGTTTTGCCTTTGCTCCCCTAGTGCGAGGTTTGGTGGCGAAATACTTGCTGACTCGCCGTTGATTCTTCTTTTTAACCCCCATATGAGAGGCGCGGGTTGTTCACACGAAGATCGGTGCAAGGATCTTCAAAATCGGTGCCCTCTTTCCCACGGATAATGTTGGATATTTAATCGAGGCAGCAGGAGCTCCGCACTGCGTGATGTTTTCAGTACGCCGACATCACGTGACCTGCAGTACTGTATTTTAAATTGAAAAGTTCTATAATAACTTATAAGCACAACCTAGGGCGACCCCCTTGGTTGTGCTTATAAGTTATTTTGGCACTTTTCAATTTACAAATGCCCCGTTGCACAGGGGCCC
>JAWWEI010059888.1:0-10949 GCA_035583255.1 Pseudotriton ruber | reverse complement strand
TACCAACACACATAAAATGTTTTTGTGGATCCAGCGCAAATGAAGGACCCATAAACTACAAAGTAGCCTACATGCAATACCAGTACTAGACATAAACATAACACATACTCCGTCCGCCCAGGACAACAGCCCGGAGCATAAAGGGCCGAAATAGAAAATACATTAATGATAACACTGACGAGTGGAAAGGGGAGCAATGAAGACAGAGCCGCCGGTCCTCCTTATAACATAAAACATCCAGAATTGGATGCAAGGACAGGATTTCGGAATCGAAATCGGGCTGATAATGATCCCGGTCAGCCCGTAGCGCATCGATGCCTCGAAAAGGGTGATTCTGCGCTATACAAGAACCAACTTACATTACATACATTACATTACTGTTTTACCCTCTTGGATTAGGGATTCCCAAGTGATTCTAATTCAAGAAACATGCTGGGTAATTACGAGTTAGGCGGAGGGGAAACGAGGTAAAACTCTGCCATAATAATGGCAGCGTTCCACCTCTTTTCCCCTCCGCCCAATTACGTGTTGGGTAGTGATTTTTGCAGAGGAACAGCTAGAACTCCTCCTGTTCCTCCACAAAAAGCTCCACCAGCTCGGGAGCAGGTGGAGGGAGATCGAGGATCGCCCTCTGTCTGTTCCTGACCTCGAGGGGGTGCTGGAAGGGGTCAGATCACATTTAGTAATGCAGCCAGGGCCGAAACACAAGCAGGGACTGCCTGTGTTACGGCCCTGGCTGCATTACAAAATGTGGATCAGGCTCAGGTGCCGGACCTCCGTGTGATGTACACACGGTGTGGCATGAAACATACCAAGCACCGCGTGAAATCACGCAGAGGGGAAGGCCTCCGTGTGTTTTTTAGACTGAATACTACACCTGACTCATATTCAGGCACAGTAACTGTCTAACTTTCACATGGAGGCTTTCGGTGGGAAAAGGCGGACTTCTGCCTTTTCCCATCTGCCAAACTCGTAATTAGGCTGATGGTGTGATGTGGACATTTTGGTGCCTGGGTTTAATGCTTTTCAAATCTGTGCCAAAACTGTGGCAGCTGCCCACCAAGCTGGTGGTCAGCTAATAATGGTTGATTCTTCTTTAGACTGGTGAATAACTAAGAAGTTTGATCGTAAGACAGGTATTATGGGGATGGTATGTCATTGCTCTAATTATTTAATTGGGGAAAAGAGACATATTTGTATGGTTAATACGTATATTAATCCAAGTCTGAGCATTAAAAACAAGTCTAAACTTTTACTTGAATTGGATGAACTTATACATGCAAATACCAATAAATATTGTGGCACTGTAATTGGAGGAGATTTTAACTGCAATCTTTGATATTATGGGCACATTGTAGAGAGTAAAGGTCCTAACTGTACCATGAAGCAGAGCTTGTCGATAAATCCATTAAATAGGAGAATTGATCCTAGCAGAAAATGATTATATGATCTAGAATGAAAACTAGCAGGTTGCTTTGTCTGTATGTCCTACATTCTACAGGGGCATGACTAAGTATGTGTTGGACTACATTATAATACGTAGTTGGTATTTGGGAAAGATAATTTCTTTTCAAGTTTGGCCCCTGTTATTTGGGGACCAGTGTTGTATTTCAACTAGTATTAAGGTTTCTGTTGGAAAATTATGTAGGTTTGATTATACACCAGTGTTAAAACAGAGATACCAAATTAACTGGAGTAACTATGAAATTTCTGCACATTCTTAGGGATACCTTATTGGGAAACTGCTGGTTGGAACTTAAGGGGTCTCTTTCACTTCAGGCATTTGAGAACTTCTGTGACACACTAAAATCTAAGTTATGGGCTGCAAAGGTGATAAAAGAGAAGTCTGATGATGCATGGTTTGATAGATCTTGTGATGTACGAGGAGTTTTTTCTGGAATTCTTACAGGAAAATATGAGTGTTCCTCTAGAAATGTGAAAAGATTTACAGGACTTTCATAGGAATCCCACTTTTAACAAGCACATTTAACAGTAACAGTAGGATGAGTTTTTACTGGAATTCTTACAGGAAAATATGAGTGTTCCTATACAAAAGTGACAAGATTTACAGGACTTTCATAGGAATCCCACTTTTAACAAGCAACTTTCCCATAGGATTGTTAATTTCCATTAGGAATTCTTTAAGGAACTCATAGGTTCATTCCCTGCTGGCAAAATCCACCTTCTGATTACACCATGCACAAATTGCATGATGAATCAGATAACATGCAGTGAATTGTTCACAGAAAATCTCAATGTACCAATAGTGAAAATGGCAATGCTATCATCGTAGACACCATGCAAAAGGCAGTACCGTATTTCTGATCTGCAGACAAGGATTTGAATTATGGCATACTACAAATTGGTACCCTAAATATGTAACCAGTGGGTTTTTTATGGCAATGTTATCAGAAATTGATAATCTTAATAGGCTATATGTGTGTTGCAAGAAGAGTTGTGTTCAACATGGTTATTATTTTTTAAGTGTCCTTACCTTCCTGAATGCAATTCCTTTTGGTTTTAATTTTTCAAGTAATCTCATTTGACTGCTTTCTAATGACTGAAATCTATCCCAGGGCTCAGCCATTTTGTGGTGTGATTTTTGTTTACCTGATCCAGTTAACATGTTGGACTGAACTGTCCCTTTAACCCCTTTAGTGCGACCCATTGACATGAACTGTCAATGGGTTTTACAATTGTTGGTTATTTTTTTCAATTTAATCCATGACGTGTTAACACGTCCTCCGCACTAGAGGGGTTAATGTTAGGAATCCTATAGGGGTCCTATGAAAGTCAGTCGGGGTATTTACGAGTTTGGTGTGGGGAAAATTCAGAAGACCGTATTTTCCCCCAAAAGTGCTCTGTGTGTTTCTCCTCATGTTTGTACGCATGATTACGAGTCATGCATGCAAAACATGAGGAAAAACTCACGGAGCACTTTCCCCACCGCATGAATACATGAGGACCCAAATGTACTCATACGGATCTGCATGTATTCATGTGGTGGGTAGGCCCGATCCACACTTCTGGCCCCATCCACATGGTTAAATGTAAACAGGGCTGCTACACTGACAGCTCCTGTCAGTGCGGCAGCCCTTGTTACATTTAACCATGTGGGTAGGGCTGGGCCAGTGGCGCTGGGTGCCCCTGATCATGTGGAGGGAGGATTTTGTCCTACCTCCGCATGGTCAGGACCACGCGGTCCATTTATGAGGTCTGCATATTTTCATCCGGACCTTCTCATAAATGGATTTGTAGTAGACACATCAGTACCGTCCGCATGCGGACGATACTCATGTTTCTACTACAAACCCTTAATTGTGCGGAGGGTGAAAACATGCGGACCCATGCATAGGGTCCGCATGTTTTCACCCGCCGTGTGTCTTTTGATGTCTATGTAGGGACATCTTGAATCTTACTCCCTCACTACAAGCTTGGCGCTAATTTTGGAGGTAAAAGACAAAATTAGAACCAAACTAAACTGTTTTTTTTGGCAATTACCGCCAAAAAAAAATGTATGTTCTTGTTAAAAGTGAAAAATTGGTGGTTAAGTCATTAATACTAACAACAATTTTTTTTTCATGGTACACGTTTACCTTGAAACATAATCTGTTTCAAAGGGGTAATTACAAGTTTTAAAATTGTCAGCAACAGGCAATTTCAAAATACTTGCAAAATCCATATTTTATGAGATTTTTAACATCAAATTTTGATATTAAAAATCCCATAAAAAATGTGTTAAAAAATGGAGGGGGGTTAAAATGCCCCCTCCATTTTTTTTTTCATGCTGCTCCTCATGGAGCAACATGAAAAAGAAAATGTTTGATTGGGGTGCACATAAGTGCCCCTGTAGTAAAAATAAATGTTTTACACCTGCTCCAGAGCAGGTGTTAAAAAAGTTGTTCATTAACAACTAAAGCCAAACTTTTGCTTTAGGTGTTAAAATACACAGTTACCGCCAGCTGTGTATTTTGTATTTTAACACATTACATCAAACTCATAATAAGGGGGTAAGTATAGACTTTTCTTCCTGTTTACCCAGTGACTTCCTATTTACCCCATAAGAACCAGCTAGGAATCGATAGGAAGGCAGATAGAAATTCAGTCTATACTGCCCAAACTACTGGCCCAAGCCACCTGCACAGAGCCTTCCAGCCCCTCAGCTCTGCCCCAGGATTGAAGGGGGCTGAGCATTCTCCTGGAGAAACTTCCAGGCTGCTGAGTACAGAGCTGTTAATCAGAGCACTGTCACCCCCTGTGCGTGTCTTACTGATTACAGAGCACTGTCACACCCTGTGTAGACTTGGCAGGGCTTCTATTGGAGCCTAAAGTGTCTTACTGATTACAGAGCACTGTCACCCCCTGTGCAGACTTGGCAGGGCTTCTATTGGAGCCTAAAGTGTCTTACTGATTGCAGAGCACTGTCACCCCCTGTGCAGACTTGGCAGGGCTTCTATTGGACCCTAAAGTGTCTCACTGCTTACAGAGCACTGTCACCTCCTGTGCAGACTTGGCAGGGCTTCTATTGGAGCTCAACGTTTCTCACTGCCTTCAGAGCACTGTCACCACCTGTGCAGACTTGGCAGGGCTTCTATTGGAGCCTAAAGTGTCTTACTGCTCTCAGAGCCTAGCATCAGAGATGTCATGACAGCAGCCACTGGATATTGATAAAATGGGGGGTAAATGCAATGATCAGACACAGATTTCTTTATAAAGAGACAAGGAATGCAGGTAACATCATGCAGGCATGACCCATAATGCATGCTGAAACCAGAGGAGATAACATGCAGCTGTGGAATGCATTAAAATATAATAACAATACTGTGTATTTATGTAGCGCTTCATGTCAGATTAAACCAATGTCGAAGCGCTGAAATAACCACTGATACCAATTTATCTCCCATTTGCACTTCTTACCCTTTCCCTGTATGTGCTGTCACTCATATTACTTCATCAACTCTAGATAATATGTGACAAGTAACATCAAGAATAAGAGCCCTAACATTCATGACTCTTAGGCCCTGATTATAAGTTTGCCTGTAAAATAGTCGGTACTGACTTCGAAAAACTCAGAAATCAGGTTACCGCCTGATTATGAGTTAAAAATGCTGGTATCGCTAAAAATGTCAGTAATACTGACATTTTTAACGATACCGGTATATTTGAGTCTGAAATGTTGATAACTGCAAGATGATAAATTCTATTTGTCATCTTGCATTTACTGACAGTTTCCATTCAGCCTATAAAAGTGCCAACAAAGCACTTTTATAAGGGCTGAAGGGAATTTGTAAATTCTCCCCAGGCCATCCTGGGGCAGAATTGACTGACCCCTGAGTAGCCCCTCATGGTAGAGGGCACTGGGGGTGAATTTAGAAAAATAATGACAGCTGCATAGCTGTCATTTTTCAGCATATAATTACTGTAGACAAATGTTAATGATTTTCAAAATATATGTGTGTGTGTATATGGGAAATAGTACCTGCCATTAAAGTGTATATGAAATATTATGTACCCCAAGGGAGGTCAAGCTTCCCGACAACAATGATACAGTATAATCCAAGGCCGCAAGACGAGGGTTATATCGTTTTAAGATTGAAACAGCTGCTTTTATTTTCTTTAAAGCGTTGTGATGGTTTTAGGTTGCGGGGCTGGGAGGGGGCAAACCTAGCTTAGCAACCCTGCCAGGTTGTGGGGCCGGGTTGAGGTGAGTGGTGTTGGTTTCCCGAAAGATGTGGGAAGCGACATCCGAATGATGACGTTTGAAGCTCACACAGAGCATAAAATGTCATTGTGAAAAAACTATTGCCTGGATAAAACATCCATACTGTATATATCAATACTGCACAAAACATTAAAGTAATCTCCTCAACACAAAATTATTTTGCATTTTCATATATTACATTTCCATCATTTGAATTGATAACAAATGACATTAAACTGCTTTCCCTTGTTTTCATTGTCACAGTTACAAAAACCTCACAAAGTCTCCACCATTAATTCATATTAAACATGCAAAAACCGTATGGCCTCATCTTACTATAGATCTATTTATAACCCTGAGCATTATAATAAATTGATTATCAATAGATACTCCCTCAGGTTGGACAAGTTTAGAAGACTGTATACTGTATCTCTGAATCAAGGACATTTTTATTGGTCATAAAATCACCTACCTTATTTAACTTATTTAATGTGATATGAATGATTTTATGTTTTTTGTCCTCAAAGGCCATGATCATAACCCTCCAGCTATGGAAGTTCTTCACTGCCTGCCGACAAAACTGAGCTTAATATTTTAGTTAGTCTTTAGTCATAACAAGTACCCTCAAACCCTGCATGAGTTCTTTCAAATTAGCCTAGCTAAAGCGTTTATACGGTTCTAAGTCATTACCCCAGAATCCCGGACACCAATGGCAATAACGCTGACTTTTCAGGGCTGCGGGGTAATGTACTACAGGGGTTACCTCTGCACCTTTGATATGCGGCTGGGGGAGCCCAACCCCTTGTCTATTTTCTAACCTGATCTTATAATCATGACCAATATTGGTGTTATTTTGGTTGGAGTAATAATTTCAGTATGAATGACATATACCGTACACACAAAAGCTGCTCTCTGTGTATGGCAAGGGTGCTCATTAGTTGATGTAAGTACTTGCTGAAAACTGCACATGATGTGAGTGATGGGAGGTACTATTACACTACAAGAAAGCCAAGGGTATCATAAGGGAGGAGTAAGGCGTAACGCAGCAGAGGCTGAAAGAAGCAACAGCGCTTTAAGAAATGTTCTTTTCATAAGTGTACGCAGTGCTACTGAGGAGGAGGCGGGACTATGTAAGGTATAGTCCCACCTCTTCCTCAGTTGCAGCTTCCTTCAGACGTTTACTGAGGTGGAGGCAGTACAAAGTGTGAAAACTGTCCCCACTGCAAGTGGAAAAAAATCTATGGTGAGAAGCAATAAGAAGAAATTGGTCTACTCGCACTCCACGTTCTTTCAGTTCCATAAACAGAGCAGAGCCTTTTGACCTGGAAAATCTTGGATATTGCCATACAGTCCCAGGGTCTAGAAACGTTCCTGAAAGATGCAAGATGTGGCGGGGGACAGTGTTTTTTCCCCATTTGAAGGGAGGATCCAATGTATCAGAATAAAGTTTGTATGCCATGGAGACAAGGGATATCCCACCAATATGATCAGGGACAGTTAGCATGGAAAGGCAGAAACTGGCAGTCAGGAAACTGACTAAGGCAGAGGGACTCCCAGGATATGAAATACCACTATGTCACGCAGAACAGGAAGTGTAAGTTTGTAACTAATAGTATAAGGGCCCATGAGGATGACGAAATGATATGTGATGTGAATAACCTTTCAAGTACCGATGCGGGTTTAAAAAGCACAATAGCGGAATTAGGGGATGGTTCTGTTGTTACCCGGCCTCATGAGGAAGGCAATAGTAATTTATATATGGCTTCACATGTCAGTGTCACGGCCCAATTGATACCATTTGTCTGGGTAAGAATTGCTAAGGCTTGTTCTTTGCTAAATTAAATTAAGCATTCTCAGCTAAATCGAGCCTCCATGCCCAACCCTCAGCTTTCAGATAATAGTTTGTTTTATGCTGCACAAAGTGGGCAAATGAGGAAACTATGTGATGAATTATTTAATGATGTTGCTGAAAGGGAAATCTCAGTTTTGGGGGTAGCGACAGATTGCAGTCAAATGGAGCCCAGGGGTGTATTACCAGAAATGTATATCAGAGAATTGTCAAATAGAGATAATGAATCTGTTACTGAAAATGTAATTTCCACAACTGGTCTTTGTTCTGTCGTTACATGGAATATATCTGGATGGGGAAGTGCTGAACAAAACAAGTTTGCATCACTGGAGGCAGAGGTTGATGACGGTACTATTTTCTATCTGCTGTAAGAAACCTGGCTGTGCTCTCCACGTGATGGTGGAAGGATATAGAGCCTTTAATTGCCCAGTGGAAAGGGGATTATTTGGATGTCCCAAAGGGTGCCTTGCCCACTCCCGAATCAAGTGTGTTTATTTATTAAAGGGGATCAATATCTGAAGCCGAAGCATAGCTCCATAACCACACACTAATTTAGAACCTACATACGAGATCATTTAGAGGCCTGGCAAGATTGCATCCAGACAAAAAGAGATGTAAGTGTTTTACTCCATCTCCATAGTTAGCAATGGAAAAAAGATTAAATAGACTTTTGCATAATATAGTTTTTTTATATTTCAGGTGTTCCTTTTTTAAAGATAATTTGCATCTACAGAGGAAGATGAATATTCACCTAGAATTAATAAAAGACAGAATTTTCATCAACGTGCAGGAGATTATAATGAACTGCTAGGTACGGTAGGATTTAGGGCCGTTCTAAGGTAATCACAGACGAGCACGAGTCAGGTATTGGGCCTAGCCCTACTTCATTGAGTACTAACACAGAGGTTCCCTTCACAGGGTGATGCCCCTGGTTTTAAAATAAGCCCTACTGAAAGATGGCGCCCACGCATGGAACATCAGCACCTTGAGTGGCAGCTAAATGGACACATAAGCATGCATTTGTACTGTATGAAGGAGGTTGCTATACTGCTCGAGTGTGCAATATTGGTTTTATGTGTTCAACTGTTGCGTTAGGCTATGAAGTTTAAATTTGAAGGATTGCTATTTTGCACAGGGCCTAAATTTGCACATTAACTATACAATAGGTAGGTTGCTGCTCGAGTTGTATAATTGGTTTTATGTGTTAACCAAATGTATTAAGTTATGAACGTTTTAGCCTATAATGTTTCGCTATTTTGCACATTGGCAAAATTTGCACATTGACTGTTCTATATGTAGGTTGCCGCTACTATTGTGGAGAACTGTACAATATCTAATTACATTTTACAATATACACTTTACTTTAGTTAAAGCGTTCTATATTAGAGAATGTTACAAACTTAGGACAGTAAGTTCTTTGCTGCTGCTATGTAGCAAACTTGGTGCTAAGTTTTGTTAAAAGATGTGGTAGATACCTTAAATGTTAGGCATGTGTGGGTATGACCCCCAGGCAATGCCACATACGTATGATTTCCGGCCTACTCTTGATACAGCTTGTTTGCTTCTGACTATCACACTGTAAGCATAAACCAGAAGGAAACATTGTGACTCTAATCAAACCGTACGCTGAAGGTGGATTTGCACTACCAGACTTTTATAGCTATTACGTGGCGGCACAAAGCAAACATGCAATACAATGCTTGGCTCCTACTCCTGCTGACGCTCATATACGCAGTGAACAGATTTGGTTTGATGACACTAGAATTGAAAGCCTAGCCTGCATGATGAATCCCCCAGTAAGATGAAAGGTTGGCCCTGCGCATACTAGTCTGCGCATGTGGCGGAAAATGTTACATAACGAAGGTACTACACAACCCTACAGCCAGTATATACCAATATGGTACTTGATTTCAGACAAAATTAGGTTTACTAAAAATTAACTTGAGAAATGGAATGAGGTAGACATATATGACCTAAATGACCTCTTCCCAGATGGTAGATTTAGAGATACACATGATATATTAGGACAGGCGGGAGGGGGATTGATCAACTCACTCTTAATACACAGAGTCAGAAAATGTATATGCACTCTATGGCCAATGTTTCCTCCTGAACAGGAGAATTCTACACTTTTAACACGTGCATTAACCACTGTAAATGACTCACACCAGATATCTTTACTATACTCCAAATTGATAGATAAAAATGTTTAAATAGTTTGCCTATCAGAATTGTATGGGAGACTATAGTTGGTGACACGTTTGAAGATTTTGAGTGGTGTGATATTTGCTTATTAACTAAAAACATCTCCCTTAGCACGAGATTATGCTTAATATACCACAAATTCCTGCATCATGCCTATGTAACACCTAAACGTATACATATCTCTAAACCAATTGAAGATGTTAACTGTCCTGGATGTATGCTGGTAAATGTTGATTTTCTCCACGTGGCGTGGGGTTGTGAAACGCAGCGAACATTCTGGACCACTGTTGTGGAGCGAATCAACACTGTCTGTAATACCTCCTTAAATAGTGATGTACGGACAGTTATGTTTCACAGACTACCTAACATGCTGGAATATAAGCACAGATGGGTAATCTTGGCTCTAGTGGTTGCAAAAAAGATGGTAGCCTGCATGTGGATGAGAGGTAGGACTCCTTCAATAAACAGGTGGTGAAGCCAATTACGATATTGCAGAGATCAAGAAAGACTATTGCCTCAAATTATGCATGTGAAACAGTGCCCAATGGATATATGGATTGATCTAGACAATTACTTATTCACTATAGATGGAGATACCCCATGAATTTGTATGAAAAGAATCCTATATTATTACTTAACCCTAAAAACACACCCTCTACTCAAGTGTCATTCTTAATATGTATCTTATTTGTCAAACATCTATCAATTTACATCATTGTATATCCTAATGAATTTACATCACCATCAAGTTGGGAGGAGGGGGGACCTGATTTTTATTTTGACTGTTAATATGTAACGAATTATACCTTGCATTCTGTATTAGTACTGATCTGTCATACATGTATGTATTTGTTCTAATTTATTAAAACGCAGAACGGACACACAGTTGAACACCTGCTTGGTTTTAGAGGGCTATGTAGCTATATAAAAAAATACTGTACACATACTGTAAATTAGCAGTAAGTAAACACTGTTATTAATCTGTCTTATTGACTTAATAATGAAGACAACTATTTTTCAGAGGCAGTTCTGCTTTTTAGCAGTCTTTTTTTCTGGCTTGCGGGGTCAGGCAAAAAACGCAAAAAAAAAGGCAGGACCTTTCAACTCCTAATTAGGTGGTTCTTTCAGTGGAACAACCACTTGTCGCACAGGCAAAGAAAAACGCTTCTCAGGAACTACCAACTCATAATATGT
>JAWWEI010058778.1:0-10845 GCA_035583255.1 Pseudotriton ruber | reverse complement strand
CTGTCCACTGGCACCAAGAGCAGTGTATGCAGGGTGCATTACACCTAACTAACCACTGGTCCTCCCTCAGTTGCACTGCCCCTGTTAACAGCCCCAACTCCACCCACTGTCCAGTGGCCTAACTTTTCTTTCTCCGCACTAGGAGTAGGGAGACTGGATCTGTGCTCTTCAATTTTCAACAGAAATCTGTTTAATTGTTTCATTACTACAATGTCTTCGACAGACAAGCCAAAGGAGCCCCTTTTCAAGGCTTGCCCTACCTGTAAGGAGGGACACATAGCTAAGGAGGACAAGCATGAGGCCTGTATGTACTGTTTGTTCAAGGCCAAGCACAACATCATTGCATGTCCTATATGCGCAGGTATGTCCTGTCAAATACTTGAGCCTATATACTGTATGGTTCAGCGTTCATTCATTACTATGTATCATGGGTTTACATATATTCATCATGTATTAAGCTTTTTAGCTGCTTTGAGTACAAGCGCATTAACCATACGAGCTATCCAAGCTATATATGTAGCATTCTACATAGCTTCAAACTTTCCAGCGCTGAGTTATATTTAGACATGGCTTTTGGGCTCTGAGCACCAACTAACAGTGATTCTGACTCTATGCCAAAATTGATGGACTTAGACGATCTGTGCAGGAAGGGACAGCAGTTTTGACTCGGTGCCAAAACTGGTGAGCACGTTTGCAGGGTTTAGACCAAGGGTACTCAAAGTACGGCCCGCTGGCCACTTGCGGACCTCCAAGCCATTTGCTGTGGCCCTCCACACCTCCTCAAAGTATCAAATGAACAGTATCTTCTAAAGAAAATGTAGAATTTGATTGCCAGACACTAAAATGAGGCTTTGTTTTTAGCAAGTATACTTGATATTGCCCATTTTGAGTCTTGCAATACTTGCTTTCCCGATTTGTAATTCTCCTGACACATTTATAGCATTACTGCGGCCCTCAGTCAAACCCATATCGTACAACGTGGCCCCCACATCAAATGTTTATGAGTACCCCTGGTTTAGATGCTCAGCTCAACTAATATACAGTAACCTCAGCCAAGTGAAATAGTATAAATAGAATTCATGGCAGGTCACTGACAGGATGCCAGGCGAAGATAGAACACACAGACTTCCTGCTGCGACTGCAGTGGCTGAGGTGTGAACTGGGGTAAAGAGCATGAGAGCAGATGCCTTGACGCGCAGGATGCAGAGAATTTACATGGTTTGAAAAAATGTAAGTTCATGCGTGCCGATTCAAACCGAAATATTTTGAATACAATGTGATTGGCTTAGAATATAAACAGAGGTCTTAGATTATAGCAAATGTTTGCTTATGAGGGATGTTGATATTATATGCATTCCTGCTGATAATATTAATGGTAACATTTTACAAATTATGAATCTGATTTTAATAATAGCATATTTTCTTTTAAATAAAATATTCTTATAAAATAAGGTGTGATTCTTTATGAAGTCTCTATGTGTAAAGTAATAATGTATTAGTGTTCAGGGAGCTCCAATATAAATACTTTTGTCTAGCAAGAGGTTTTACGAGGCTGCCAACGAAGACGGTGCGCCATACGTCTAAGTGGGTAAGCTGACAAAATGCTATTCCCAGAAGACCTATTCTGACTCTGTCCTTTGCTGAGAAGGAACAGCAAGGAGGTGGGGTAGGGGGGTCTTTGGGAAGTGTCCAAATATGACAGAATGGCACCCAACGTGGGGCCAGAGAACACTAATTAACTCCAAATGTTGGAGTCACATATGTTTTTAATATCTCCCTGGTTGTAGACTGTAGAGGCTACAAGGCAGGGCAGTTAAGCTTAATGATTAAAAGATAGATAGGATTGATCAGAGAGCTCACTGACCGCAATGGCGGCCCATGTTGTCATTCCCATACCTGCACAGTGCCACATTGCTGTTAACCGATGGCTCACCGATGAGGGAGTCATAGGACAAAATGTACATTTCACTACAGTGGTTGGACTAGCAGGCGGATTGCCAAGTGAGATTCTGTTCACATACATGAAAACTCCCCAGCTTAGAGTAAACGGTCAATTTGTACAGCTACTTATTCGTAAGGATTTAGACACGATAAGATATCAGCCATATGCATTTCCAGAGGTAGCACTACAGCACCTAGATCACCAGAATTGGTTCAGAGGAAATTTACCATTTCCACCTACCATTGCCAGACATGGTCCTTTGATCGCGCCAGGCTTGACACTACAGCCAATTGCTAAATTCCACCCAAATAGGGCAGGTCCATATGACCAAGTGCAATTTGAAATACTGGTACTACATTTTGAAAATGTCCGCAGCCGTGCGCTGGAATATGCAATTCAGGCACCAGGTGGTGGACAGCCTCCTGGACCACAGGCTGATGAGGGTGAATACAATTTCAAACACTAAAAACACTGTTAGGTCAGTGCCCAAAAGACCAGGGGGAAATTCCCAAATGGTACTAAGAAAAGCTAGGACAGATGTATGCCGCATTTCCCCATGTCACTGCTGCACAAGGGCACAGATCGCTTGCGATGATATTACCAGCAGGGTGTAATTCACCCATTGAAAGCTGTGGCACATGGGTTACAGTTTACAGCTGGTTGTACCTGCAATTGATAGGCTTACCATGTATAACTGCTCTTTCAACCATATTGAAGGAAATTATAAACTCACAGGGAGCATCAGCAGCCATGAACCTAGGACTAGCCATTGTGGGAGGAAACTACCCTATGGTGGAAGGAATAATAATGCCACTCCTGAAGGGAAAATCAGCCAGATTGGAGATCTCTAATAGGCTTGACCCTTTAACTCTAGAGAACAAACGAGCAGTTTGGAGAAATAGTCACAGCAGTGTATTGTTCACTCGGGCGAGATCACTTGGGCAGGAGACCTCTTGAAGGTGTTAAAAAAGATTCCAGAGAAACACTGCCAAAAAAAGGAAATAAAGCAAAGGGAAAAACCGATGGAGGATATAGAAAAAACTCATCTCAGGATAGAGGAAAGTACAAACCTGGGTTATCCACTATAGAAGAGGAAAAAGGGGATAACAGGAGAAGGGATGGAGACTCATCTCGATCTCCGCAAGATGAACCTAGGTATAGGGGGCAGTGGAATAAAAATAGAAATTATAGCAATCGTCAGAATGATTATCATTTCAGAGACAGAGCACAGCTAAAACCTCCACAGAGATATGGTGATAGTGACAATGGTTCCTCTCGTCCACAGACAGAGAAGACGCAGAGCTCACACCAAAAGACAGACCAGAAATCTGACAAGGGGACAAAGAAACAGGTTTCAGCGCTTCGAGCCAGCAATGGCAAGACAAGCGACACACCGGATCATTCCAAAAACAAAGAAAGTAACTGACTGGATTGGAGTCCTATTAGACTCTGGTTCAGAAATTTCTATCATAAGGACTAATCATATGCATGCATTTAATTATACTGAAACAGACAAACAATTTGAAGTAACTACCCCAACAGGGGAAGTAGTTGAAAATAACTTAGTGTACCTGGTGACAATTCAGTTAGAAGGAGAGCAGCCTAAAGAGATTGAAGCTTTGTTTTGGGAACAATTACACATACGCCAGGGTGGCTTATTAGCCCCTTACGACTGGCCTCCATGATATGTAAGGGGCGCACCCAGAGGAGAAGTAATTAAACCAGCATTTTCTCAGGAAGTAAATAGGAATTTAGTGAAAAGCTATGCAGCGTCATGGGCGGTACTGGGGGCAGTGCAGCTGTATAAGAATCATGTGGGTTATG
This sequence comes from Pseudotriton ruber, assembly GCA_035583255.1. NCBI lineage: Eukaryota > Metazoa > Chordata > Amphibia > Caudata > Plethodontidae > Pseudotriton > Pseudotriton ruber. The sequence goes on along the minus strand of JAWWEI010058778.1, from coordinate 7,079 downwards.
GCATTGAGTATCCACCTCATGTGATACCTATATGCTCAGAACCAAAGCCTCAGAGACTGTATTCTATTCCACTACCGGCCATACCACATGTACAGACCACAATAACTCAGTTGTTGGATCAGGGAGTTATAGTAGAACAAGCCAGTCCTTATAACACCCTGATTTTTCCAGTGGCCAAAGCGTCAGGTGAAGCATATCGTCTCTTTTTGGATTACAGAGAGCTTAATGCTCATGCTCACACTGCTGCCGTTCAGAACCTTCATAGTTCTGGATTACTAAACAACATTTTGAGAAATACCTATAAGACAGTTCTTGATTTAGGGAATGGATTTTTTGCACAGCCTTTGGCTCCAGAGAGTTATAAATATACATCATTTAACCACGGAGGTAAACAAAAATCCTTCCGAAGGCTCCCTCAAGGGTACAAGAATAGTCCAGGAACTTTTTCCAGCAGGATTGAAAGCCTGCTAGCAGAAATTCCTAATTGTTGGCAATATGTTGATGACATTTATTGAACAGATGATTACCTAGAAGAGTACCTTGAAAGGTATATTTGATAGTACACGCACAAGCCTTAAAAGGGTACATGTTTTTTTTTTTTTTTAAATATATTTATTAGGTTTAACAAATATAAACAAATACAAATGTTAATCACATATCTTCATGTACACTGTAGGCTTCAAACAGGTAGTGCATTACACATAATAGAGAGAACAGGAAGAATGAAAGTCCACTCTAAAATATGAGGCACAGCGATTGTACACTTATTCAAAGCAGCTGAATGAACGACAACTGCGTTGCCAAAGATGGAAAAAAAAAATGTGGCCGTGGATCGACAAGAATTCTATGGTGACATGGTTAATAAAAAAAAACAAACAAACACATAACCGTCAAAATACGGCCATGACATATAGTTGCATCCGAGCAACTAAGGCAAAACAGGTAAGGCCAACAGGGCCCATGGGGAGCAGTCAAGCTTTTACAAGTCGCCCTCCTCAAGGCAGAGCTACAGCACCCCCCCCAGTTTACGAAATATCCACAGTCTGCAGTCCGGAAGACATTCTGATACAGCAGGCACATCAGAGCAGGCAGAAGACGACCCCAAATGAAGTCCCAGTTTGAAAATACCACTTTTGAATTGCATACTTCATCTGCCGTATACTCTGCATCAGCATTGATAGTGATCAAAACAACTCGATCGGACGGTAAAATGGCGGCCCTCGCTCCAGCAACCTCCTTGAATTGCTCAAATGTCGCCAAGTGATCCAGCGGCCCAATAAGCTCGGCATCCAGTGCAAGCCGTGCCCAGCTTTCCAGCACAGTAAACACAAAGGGCGATAGTAGAGCAGATAGGCACAGAATCACAATCACAGATGAAGAAGACCGCCACGGCGGCCATTGTAGACAGCACATCTCGGGGGTAGTGAAGCAGAAGTCAAACACGGTTGTACATTCGGGCCAGCAGAGTTGCTGGTCCGCAAAACACCTCCTCTCTCGATTGCCGATGGTGAAGCTGAAGCAGGCTCATCGTGGCACCGCCCGCAGGTGCGCTACAGCACCGGCGTTCACAGCGGTCAACACAAGCGTGCAGCAATCAGGTCCTCCGTTCTCTGTCGTTAGAAAACCAGGGGGGGGGCAAACTCGCCCATCGGTGGCAGTATTCAATCCCAGTCGGAATAATGATCCCCATGCGTCCTGATGCCATCTCAGTCGGGCATTACGCCGTATATAAGCAGGAGCCAGTGCTCCCCCCGTCTGGCCATCTTGGCCATCTTGGCCGCCCGGCCACGCCCCCCAAAAGGGTACATAGTCAATTAAAAAAAAATCATTGATTGCATATAAGGCAGTGACATTCTTAGGATTTATACTTTCAGATCAGGAAAGAGGGTTATCACCCAATTTCCTAGAGAAATGTGCAAATATACAAAGCCCTCAGGGCTTAAAACAGCTGCAGGCTATGCTAGGATTATTGAACTATGGTAGAATTTACGTGCCAAACTATGCAGAATTGGTAAAACCGTTATATGCACTGTTGAAACCTAATTTCAAATCATCAGATTGGAAATCTGAGCATGCTAATATTTTACGGCATGTGTACACACTCATGACACAGACAGGTCCACTGAAAGCCAGGGATCCAGAAAAGGATTTGGAGATTACATTAATGCCAGGGCAAAATGCATTTGCATATACTGTATGTAACAGAGGGGATAATAAACCAATTGCCTATAGATCACACATATACACTAATTAAGAACAGTAATTAACTCCAAATGTTGGAGTCACATATGTTTTTAATATCTCCCTGGTTGTAGACTGTAGAGGCTACAAAATGAGCAAGCATTCCTAATGCAAAAGCACAGCACACACGCTGGGTACAATGGATGGCCAATAGGGCAGCACCTGATGTACAGTTCCACTACAAAGAGGAATTAATACCTTTGTGTAATCTGGAATGGACTATGCAAGATGAAACTGACACAACAGAACCCGAGATTCTGCTATGGATGTATGCTCAAGTGTTTTATACGGACGGCTCAGCCATACCGGCAACTGGGACAAGATCAAAATATTCTGCAGCATGTGCTGCAGTAAAAGGCAGATTCAAACATAATAATGAATTTGAATCAATTGAGACACAGACTAAGCTTCTAGGGGATACTTCAGCTCAAAATGCAGAGTTACAGGGATTAGTATTGGCACTGCGACAGATTGTACCAAACCAACCAACACTCATAGTTTCAGATTCAGACTATGTGGTGAGAGCATTCAACACTGATTTATAGTGGTGGGTGAAAAATGACTTTAAAGAAAACCTATTGCAGCAAAGCAATTATGGCAGCAGGTGTGGAAAGTAAACGAGAATAACCATCTCTTATGGGTGATACAAACGAGAGCTCATAAATCTGATCATGTACACAGCACTGGAAACACGCTGGCAGATCTTTCTGCAAGAGAAAGAACAATGAAACTAGTTGTAGCAGCATTGACTCGCTCAGCTACTCGCATAGATGAAGAAATTCAGGCTTGCTTGAAAGGAGACTCTTTCCCTAAGGGTTTTCCACACTATGAATATAGTACAGAAAATAATGTAGTACTAGTTACCATCCCAGTAAAGAAAGGAGATCCAATTCAGAGGGTTCTTCCAAACTAGTCTGAAAGGGGTAAACTAATAGCATCAGCTCATGCAGGACTTGCCTCAGCACATTTTGGCATCACTGCAACCACCCAGGTATTGCAAGCTAGATACTGGTGGCCAAAGCTAAGAAGTCAAAAATCTGTCATTCACTCATGGATAATAGTGGAACTAATATTGTTCCCACAGAAAAGGACTTGTCCCTACCAAGTTCTGAAACATATCCTATTTGCTCCGAAAAAGACAAAACCTGCTTGAACTCCAGCTTGAAGTGTGCATTACTCAACACCATATCGCTGGTGAAGCATAATACTGACGTTGCCGACATGATAATTGAAGAAAATATTGATGTTATTATACTCACGGAGACTTGGCTTCATGAGGCTGCTGGACCAGCTTTATTGTTGGCCATCCCACAGGGCTATGATATCCTTTCAACCAACAGGTCTGAACGCATTGGAGGGGGAGTAGCATGTACATATAAGGAACAACTTAACATCTGGAAACTACCTACTCCCATCATCTCCGGCTGTGAAGCCCTTAGCTTTAAAATATCCACCTCCCCAACATGTTGTTATCTGGTCCTCTCTCTTTACCGTCCTCCTGATGCTCCCGACTCTTTTTCTGCTCAGTTGTTAGAATTTATTCCCTCTAACTCCACACCAACTACCAGACTTATCCTAATAGGTGATTTCAACCTCGGCTATAACGACTCTCATGACAAAGAATCTGCCCAACTCACAAATACGTTGCAAAATCTAGGACTTAATCAACTCGTCACCCTTCCAACACATAAAAAAGGCTGTATTATTGATTGGGTGGTAACCAACTCTAATCAAGTCTCCTTTGAGAACACCACTCCTTGTGGATGGTCAGATCACTCTACAGTTCATTTTAATATTGAATTATCCTCTGTGCAACCACCAAGAAATATTGCACAAATAGTCAAATACCGGAACAATGAGAAAATAACACCCATTTCCCTAGAACCGTTATGTTCACCTCTGAACTCTTAATATCACCTCAGTCAAAAACAGCTGACATGGTGGAGATCTATGAACAGACATTACTCAATGCTTGGGATAAACTTGCCCCCTTAAAACCAAGAAGATGCCAAATAGGAAACCACAAGCAACATGGTTCAATGATGAATTGAAAACCCTACGCCGCGAAAAGCTCCAGGCAAAAAGGAAATGGAGACAATCACAAACTTTAGAAAATAAAATATCCTTCTCCTTAATTTCTGAAAGATACAAGAAAGCTATCTGTAAAACTAAGGAGAATTATTTTTCCATACGTTTTGACAACGCTCAAAACAGCACTAAAGAGCTATTCGAAATACTGAAGGAACTAGACAACTCAGGAAAAATTAATGGCTCTTTGAATCCCAGCCACTCAGAGGAATGGTGTTCCCGTATACAGAATGCTCTCTTTGAAAAAATTCATAAACTTAATACTAAATCTAACTGAAATAAACAGCTTCTTGGGTCAAACGGATCCTTTATCTCAGAAAGACAGACAACCGTTATAATGCCAGTAGTGGAAACTCCCACTCATGAAAGCACTCCAGCAGAAAAGATGGAGGAATTCCAATTTGCCCCGGTAACCGACAGTGAAGTTTTGGCTGCAATCAATAAACTTAAGGCTACCAGATCAACGAACGATGTATTTTCATCGATAAAAATCAAAGAATGCGCTGACTGTTTGATCCCTTTTATCACTGAATTCATTAACACATCTTTCACTGAATCAAATATTCCATCTACCATTAAGACCACATGTGTTACGCCACTGCTTAAGAAACCCACTCTTGATGCCACCTGCCCATCGAACTATAGACCTATTACTAATACAACATTTATGCTTAAAATTCTGGGTTACATGGCTTATATCCAGATTGTACTATATCTGGAAAAGCATAACATTCTCAGGTCCCATCAGTCAGGATTCCGAAAAAATCATGGCACAGAATCTGCCATGCTCAATTTGCAGTCTAACATCTTAGCTCTCCTTGACCAAGGTAAAATGGGTTTGCTGGTATTTTTGGACCTGTCGGCGGCCTTTGACTTGGTGGACTTTGGTGTTATGCGCAATTGACTCAGGAAGATTGCACATTTTCCGGAGGCTACTACTGAATGGGTAATGTCCTTTCTTCAGAATCGGACAATGAAAGTGGTTCTCGGCGATTACCAATCACCAGAAAAAAAGATAACCTGTGGTGTCCCTCAGGGAGCATCCCTGTCCCCAATGATTTTTAATGTATACCTTATCCCACTTTTTGAGCGACTGGATGATCTCGCAATTACATATGAACACTATGCCGACGACACACAGATACTCTTGGAATTATCTGGTTGTCATGCAGAAGATGCACGTAATTTATAAAGGCTTATTGATTCTATTCAGTGGTGGATGGCAAATAATCTTATGTGCCTCAATACCGACAAGACCGAATTAATCTTGCTGGCATCCCCAGATAAACTTGCCAAGCTCCTTCCTGAATATAGCTCCTTCTCCATTGATGGTAATGTCATCCCCACCTTTCAAAAGGCAAAATCTCTAGGCATCACTCTGGATACGCACATGTCCATGACTGCTTTTGTCACCATTAGAGCGGCCATAGCCAGAGCCATTACAGGCTCCTGGATTTACTATGGAAGCGCTCTGCTTCTTGGAGTTTCAAAGAAACTCCTAAATAAGCTCCAAACCATCCAAAACAGTGCTAAGGCAGTGGTGGGTGCTTCGAGACGTTTCCATACCATTCCAATACTTTCTCAGCTTCATTGGCTCAAAGTTGAAAAACGTGTTCAGTTTAGGGTGCTTTGCATCCTCCACAAGTGTATCTATGGCGATGCTCCCTCCTATCTTAAGGAACGTATCAAATTGTACCACCCTACCCGTCCTCTTCGTTCCCTTGGACAGGGGCTTCTTGTAGTGCCCCGTTTAAAAAAACAGAGGTTTGGTGGAAGAGCTTTTGACATCGCTGGCCCACGGCTGTGGAATTCTCTGCCGTCTCATCTGAGACTTACTCCTATATTTGGAGCTTTTAAGAAACAACTCAAAACATATCTTTTTTAAGCAATTAGTCTCTAAGACCCTTATGTCTTTTTTAGCTTAGTATTTCTTTTTCCATTTTATGTTTTGGTTTGTTTTGGTTTGTTTTTTGTGGGGCTCTGACGCCCCACTCGGGTTTGCTGTGCTTTACAAAATAAAATAATAATAGTAATAATAATAATAATAATAATCACAATGCAAGGGTAAATCTCTGCATGAACTACTGTTTGGCATTCCAATGTATATGCCTGATTTACATCAATGCTATGGTCCTCAAGCAGACCAGATCAACTGCTACTAAGCACTCTGCTGAGGGATTCGCTCCAGGAGAAGTCGAATATTCCGCCTGAAGAGCCTACCTTGAAAGCCGGAGATTGGGTGTTGGAGAAGATCCACGACAGATCGGCTTTTGGACCCTACTACCGACAACAGGAGAGAGATGTTGGCGGGCACCGCATGCAGTTCAAAAGAAGCTCCTTGATGCGTGGGGAGGTGGGTGCAGACCCAGCACGTCGACTCATTAAGTTCTTTACCAGCCAATTGGTAAGTCTGCATGAAAGTTAATTTGGTACATGGAGGCAGGGAGTGTTTGTGGGTAGATAACTGCAAGAGAGCAGAGAGAGAGGAAGATCCGGGTGAGCAGGAGAGACATCCCTGATCACCCAGTATTATGTATCTCATATAGCTTCATAATGCTGTGTTGAAATATCTACCCAGCACTGGCTGGGAGACCGGAAAAATACATTAGTAAAAACAAAAACTATTTTTTCCGGCAGATGGCAGTGACTGCACATATCTTGCAGTACATATAACTGTCCACTGGCACCAAGAGCAGTGTATGCAGGGTGCATTACACCTAACTAACCACTGGTCCTCCCTCAGTTGCACT
>JAWWEI010057668.1:0-10980 GCA_035583255.1 Pseudotriton ruber | reverse complement strand
GCTTAGAAGTATCCATAGGTCGGCCAGCTGGGGTGGTGGCTGCACAGAAAGTACTGCCCTAGGCAGCCACCAAGTCTGCCTAATGGACGGACCGGCCCTGACAACATTTAACTGTTGAAGCTTGAAACTATTTTTTTTAGCAGTAAGAGCTATTTATGCAGCAGAAATTGAAATTTGCAGTTTCATTTGATAAGTGCGGTAAACACAGAGAAATGTTATCCACGCCTCAGCTGCTCAGTCGCATAATTTCTGCAGCCTTACTAATAAAATGCAGGTTTGTCTTGAGGCTCTAAACATAGAATCTGAAATTAACATTGTTAACTCCAGATTGAATGACAAGGACCCTGAGAAAAATCAGGGCCTTAATCGAGAATATGGCTTTTATCACATGTCATTGCAGCTCATGCGAGCTGGAAAGCTCTAAGAGTAGCCCCTGCTTTGGAAGTTAGCGAATTACTACCCTTTATTTGGAAAAGTCATTTGACTAAATAAGTATCCTTGTGTACACGGATCAGATGTGACACTTACAGACCTACACTCAGGAAATGATTTGTCAATCACCCCATTTTTTCACAGCCAGAAACTATCATTATACTTGCACTCAACTCTTTCACTATGTAAAATAGTCTCTCCAACCACATCTTAAGATGAGGCCAGTTGATTCTTTAGCTGCAATGATGGTTATTATGTAGTTGAGGTTCATCCCATAGAATGACCGGCTCCTGCATGTTAAAATACTGTTAAATGATAGAAGCAGAGGAGGTATCAGGGGTCATTGAGGTGTGTTCGTTTTTTGCAGTGCACCAGTTTTGCGGCAAGCAAACCCTGCTGAGGAATTTTTTCTGGAGTGTGATGCGTCGGATTTTGCGGTGGGTTCGGTGTTATCGCAAAAGGACAAAGAAAATCTATTACACCCAGTGGCCTTTTATTCGAGAAAATTTTCACCAGCAGAAAGAAATTACACTATTTTTGAAAAGGAACTGTTGGCGATTAAGGAATCTTTAGCTAACTGGAGACATTATTTGCAGGGTACAAAAGAACCGATTAAAATTGTCACTGATCACAAAAATTTAACTTTTCTGAAAGGTTTCCGCTGCTTAAACGCACGTCAAGCGAGGTGGAAACTGTTTTTCTCGAAATTTAATTTTAAAATCACTTTTCGACCTGGGAGTTCGAATAATAAAGCAGATGCGTTATCCAGAGTAGGAGGGGAGCTAGCTTTAAAAGAAAAGGTGGATCCCGAGTTGATGTTTGAAGAGGGAGTAATCTGTGGTCAGGTGACTTTACAATCTGATTTTTGGGAGAAATTACATGTGGTGGAGGATGAGGAGGAGTTTATCAAATTGAGGAGGACCGGGATGATAGTGGAATCTAAGCAGGCGGGGATTTGGGTTCATCAAGGGAAAGTGTATGTACCCAAAAACGCTAGGAAAGAAGTGTTATTAAAGAATCATGACATGGTGGCGGCTGGTCATCCGGGCATATCTGTAACTCAAAATTTGGTAACAAGAGGCTTTTGGTGGCCACGTTTTACAGAAGATATCAAGGAATATGTATTGGCCTGTCCTATTTGTGCAAGGGCCAAGGCAAGTAGATCTAGACAGGCCGGCTGGTCTCAACCTTTAGCGGTTCCTGATGGTACATGGAGAGTAATCTCAATGGATTTTGTAACTGATTTACCTAAAAGCCTTGGAAAAACGGTAGTTTGGGTGGTGGTGGATTGCTTTTCGAAGCAAGCGCATTTCATCCCACTGACGAAGTTACCAACAGCGGTTTTCTTAGTGGAAGTATTTATGAAAGAAATTTTCAAGCTGCATGGTTTGCCTGAGGCTATTGTATCTGATCGTGGGGTGCAGTTTACAGCAAGGTTTTGGAGAGAATTAATGAAAACATGGGGGGGTGGATGTACGGTTATCAACAGCGTATCACCCACAGTCAGATGGTCAAACAGAGAGAACAAACCAAACCTTGGAGCAGTATTTGCGATGTTATGTGGAAGATTCGGGGAGAGATTGGTGTAAATACTTACATTTGGCAGAGTTTGCCTATAACAATCACATGCATCAAGCTATAGGAATATCCCCATTTGAGTGTGTATTTGGAAGAAATATGGCCACAATACCAGAGTTGACTGCATTGAGGGAAAGGGAGTGCATGACCCCAGCTGCAGTGGATTGTGCAAGAGATGTGTGTGAGAAACAAAGGAGGGTGAGGGAAAACCTTTTGAAGTCGAAGGAGAGAATTAAGACTGTGATGAATAGGAGGAGAAAAGAAGGTGTGTTGTACAGAAAAGATGATTGGGTGTGGCTGTCCACAAGGAATTTGCGTTTAAAGAATGCTCATGCCAAATTTAAGAGGAAGTTTGTGGGCCCATTCAAGATACTGGAGGTGATCTCACCTTTAGTGTTGAAATTAGATTTACCAAAGACTTGGAAAATACATCCAAACTTTAATGTTACTTTGCTGAAACCGGCTTACGCCGGAAGAACTAGACAGGGGTGCTTACCAAAGGTATTTGGTGATGTCAAGAAATCTGAAATGAAGAGAATTCTGGGGAGTCGTGTGGTGAACGGTTTGAAGGAATTTCTAGTTGAATGGACTAACAGTCCTTTAGAAGAAACTTCTTGGGAGAAGGAGGAGGATGTGTGTGATCGTGGTTTGGTAGAGGAGTTTTTGAACAAATAATCTTTCAAGAAAGGATGTTAGGGGGGGTAGTGTTATGTAGGTTGAGGTTAGTGGGCTGGTTGGATCATAGGGATCTTTCTTGAAAGATAGAGTAGGTGAAGTATGCGTCACTCTGTACATACATTCATCACCAGAAGTTAGGCGTCTAGGTTAGGCAGGAGGGAACTGGGAGCAGGTTGGGTTGTAGGGTAGTAATGCAGTTTGAGAGTGCTGGGTTGTGCGGTGGGTGATTGGTTGGAATGGGGGGAGTAGAATGTTATGGGGCTCAAGGTTCTGAGTTGTCAACACCAACTGCTTTTCCACCGGCTTCTAATGAGGGAGGTTGTTAAACCCTGATGCTCCTGAGAGACACTTGAAAATAATTGAAGTCCTGGCACACGAACCGTGTTGGCGTATTTGCCAGGTGAAAACCACAGGTATAGTTAGTTAGCTAGTTAGGGATAATTGTAACTGGGAGAATCACTTACCGCCTGCACCGTCTGCCTTCGTCCCGGACGGCTGCTGTGGGGAGAGAGTTTTTCCGTAACTGTAAATATTACAGAGTTGGCCGTCGCTGGTAGCGGGGGACGCCCTGCGCTTTCCGCCAGTGTGTGCCAGTCATTCCCTGCCGCGGCAGCGCTGTTGCTGCTCGGCGAACGAGGAGCTGGTTTCAGGAAGAAGACGCACAAAACGTCAAGGACATAAAAGAAGGACTTCCGTGAGGATCCTGTGAGAGCTCCCCGGAGGGGAAGCAGTATCCTTTCCTCTGAGGGAAAACAGGAAGGAGAGGGGTGTGGTGAAGTGTGTGACCCACGGAGGGAGGAGCTGGGCACCGAGTGAGTGGGAAGCTGATCGTGTGGAGGTATCGTGACAGTGAACCTTAACGATTGCCTAGATACCATATCGGTGTGGGAGAGCGGCGGACAGGAGAGGAGAGTCGGTTAAGAGGAGCGCCGGCAACGCCTGAGTCAGGTGGGTCTGCGTACTGTGAGGAGAGTAACTGTGTTTGGCAGTGTAGTGAGGTGGAGTGGGAAGTGATCAGGACGTGTATCTCATTGCAGGAAATATTGAAATATTCGTGAGGAAGGAGAAGTTACCCGAAGAGTGTCAGGCGGCGCCGGCCCGCTTTCTTTCTCTCAGAGAGGAGGTCGGCCGACGCCGACCCATTCCCAAAGGAAGTAGGGAGAGACCTGTGACCCCATACCTACATAGAGGAGTCTGCAAGAGGGCCACGTGTATCCTTTTCCCATTAAGTACAAAAGGTGAAGGTAAATGGTCCAATACTCCTGGTAAAGAAACTGTGGTCAAGTCCTCACTCATAGCAGAGTGGAAAAGCCTCAGAGGTATCTGGTCATGGCGGGACCTATGGAACAGTTGCTGGAGGCAATAGGGGAATTGAAACTCGAATTGAAACAGACCAGGTTACAGAATGCTCGTTTGGAGCAACGGGTACAGCAGCTGGAAGGGGCCACTTCATTGGCTGCAGGGGAGAGTTCGGAGGAGGAGGTGTTTGTGGAAACAGTGGAGGACGAAATGCCCCTGCTAGAGGTAGTTGAAGGGTTTTCAGGAATGAAACGGGAGAAAACTTTGAGGGCAAGGGGCAAGAGAGGTCCCACAACTGAACACCAATCAGCTAAGACACCAGCAGTAGGGTCTGGGGTGAAATTGACACCCCCAGAGCGATTTTATGGGGACCCACGGTTATTTAGGTCCTTTAAAACACAATGCATGCTTCATTTCATGGCTAAACCCGATCAGTTGGGAACAGACAGAGCCAAGGTGATTTTTATCATCTCCAACCTGGGGGGAGATGCGCTAGCTTGGGCCACACCGTTGGTGGAACGGCAAAGCCCGTTATTATCAGAGTTTGATCAATTTATGCAACAATTTGGGGAGATTTTTGATAGACGGTTTGCAAAACAGGCTAGAGGCTCTGAGTTTTTGAATCTACGACAGGGAAATAGTTCACTAACACATTATGTAGCCAAATTCAAACAATTGGCTTTAGAGTTAACTTGGTCCGAGGACTCTCAGTACGCTATCTTCTTAGAAGGGCTGAGGGATGAATTGAAGGACGCAATGCAGTATGTGTTCCCTTTCCCGGAGGGGATTTCTGAATTGGTGGGTTTAGCTCTTCAGTTGGACCAACGTATCAGGGAACGTAGGGGAGAGATGGTTAGGGGCGGTGCCCGCAAAACCTCAGTGTCTAGTGTTCGAGCTGAGGGGAGCACTCTGGTGGGGGGCTTTAACCCCAGAACCGTGTTTCAGAAAAGTAAGGAAGGGGATGTTAGGGACTTGAGGAATAATTTGACCCCTGGGAAATCGCCAGGGGATACCCGTCGTGTGGTTCCTCGGGGGCCTCTATCTAATGAGGAAAGAGAGAGGCGCAAGCGGGCAGGTCTATGTATGTACTGTGGTCGGGATGGGCATTTGCTGAAGGACTGCCCGGTAACTAAGAGAGTGGTGCCAGCGGTGTCGGTGTTATCTCCCGCAGAGATGGAGGTGGGAGTTATGGTGGGTGGAACTGAGGAAAGTACTACACCCTCTGCGGAATGTAAGTTTCAGGGAAACGGACCGTCCCAGGAGTAGGTTCAAGGGAATACTTCCTGGGAAGAAATTCTAATATCCCTTCAATTAGACAAATGGAAAAGGACCGGGGGAGGTACATCATAATCCCCGCCTCCTTTCCTGAAGTCACAGGTGATCAGGTATTCTCCGTACTTGTGGACTGCGGTGCTCCAGGATTGTATATGGATCGAAAGTTTGTAGAAGGGAATAAATTTCCTACTCGGGACAAGGCTAGACCGGAGGTGGTACGTTCCATTGATGGGTCATTGTTGACTTCAGGAGCCATTGTAAAATGCACTGAGAAATTGAATATGCGGGTTTTAATTCACTCAGAGTGGGCAATTTTTGATTTAATTGATTCACCGCAACACCCGATCATAGTGGGTATGCTGTGGTTGGAACGGCATAATCCCATTATAGATTGGAGGGAGAAAATTTTAACATTTCGAAAACCCTATTGCGATACTTGCGTCAGCTTGGAGGGGAGTGTGCAGGTTATGGGTCTACCAGTAAGTTCGGGTAGTAGTTTAGGGTTGATAGGTTTACCAGAAGTATACAGTAGTTTTGAAGATGTGTTCGATGCGAAAGAGGCAGAGAGTTTGCCCCCTCATCGGAGTTATGATTGTGTGGTAGATCTGGAAACTAATGCCAAAATACCTTACGGACCTATATACCCTTTGTCTCCTACTGAGGAGAAGGAATTGCAAAATTATATACAAGATTTTCTGAGGAAGGGTTTTATCAGACCATCCAAGTCACCCGCGGGCGCTCCAATATTTTTTGTGGAGAAGAAGTCCGGGGAATTGAGGCCCTGTGTGGACTATCAGGCGTTGAACGACATTACCATTAAAAACCGTTATCCATTACCGTTGATTCCAGACTTGATTGACCAGGTTCGAGCGGCTGTCTGGTTTACCAAGCTGGACCTGAGAGGTGCTTACAACTTGGTTCGAATCAAAGAAGGAGACGAATGGAAGACGGCGTTCAACTCTAAGTTTGGGCATTTTGAATATTTAGTGATGCCTTTCGGTTTATGTAATGCTCCAGCGGCCTTTCAGTACTTGGTAACTGATATTTTCAGAGATTTAATTGGAGTATCACTGGTGGTGTACTTGGATGATCTGTTGATTTACTCAGGTAATTTAGAGAATCATGTGTTACACGTGTCTGAGGTCTTGGGTCGATTACGTGAACACAGATTATTCGCAAAATTAGAGAAGTGCTTCTTTCATGTACATAGAGTGGAATACTTGGGTTATATTCTGTCTCCGGGTCGGGTAGAAATGGATCAGAGGAAGATAACGGCGGTATTGGATTGGCCGACTCCGACCTCAGTAAAAGAAATACAAAAGTTTATTGGCTTTGCCAATTTTTACCGTAGATTTATTTCAAAATTTTCTTCCTGGGTTTCTCCACTCACGGAATTGACAAGGAAGGGAAAGAAGTTCTGTTGGGGAGAAACGCAGGAACAAGGCTTTCTGAATTTGAAAAAAGCCTTTTGCAGTGCACCAGTTTTGCGGCAAGCAAACCCTGCTGAGGAATTTTTTCTAGAGTGTGATGCGTCGGATTTTGCGGTGGGTTCGGTGTTATCGCAAAAGGACAAAGAAAATCTATTACACCCAGTGGCCTTTTATTCGAGAAAATTTTCACCAGCAGAAAGAAATTACACTATTTTTGAAAAGGAACTGTTGGCGATTAAGGAATCTTTAGCTAACTGGAGACATTATTTGCAGGGTACAAAAGAACCGATTAAAATTGTCACTGATCACAAAAATTTAACTTTTCTGAAAGGTTTCCGCTGCTTAAACGCACGTCAAGCGAGGTGGAAACTGTTTTTCTCGAAATTTAATTTTAAAATCACTTTTCGACCTGGGAGTTCGAATAATAAAGCAGATGCGTTATCCAGAGTAGGAGGGGAGCTAGCTTTAAAAGAAAAGGTGGATCCCGAGTTGATGTTTGAAGAGGGAGTAATCTGTGGTCAGGTGACTTTACAATCTGATTTTTGGGAGAAATTACATGTGGTGGAGGATGAGGAGGAGTTTATCAAATTGAGGAGGACCGGGATGATAGTGGAATCTAAGCAGGCGGGGATTTGGGTTCATCAAGGGAAAGTGTATGTACCCAAAAACGCTAGGAAAGAAGTGTTATTAAAGAATCATGACATGGTGGCGGCTGGTCATCCGGGCATATCTGTAACTCAAAATTTGGTAACAAGAGGCTTTTGGTGGCCACGTTTTACAGAAGATATCAAGGAATATGTATTGGCCTGTCCTATTTGTGCAAGGGCCAAGGCAAGTAGATCTAGACAGGCCGGCTGGTCTCAACCTTTAGCGGTTCCTGATGGTACATGGAGAGTAATCTCAATGGATTTTGTAACTGATTTACCTAAAAGCCTTGGAAAAACGGTAGTTTGGGTGGTGGTGGATTGCTTTTCGAAGCAAGCGCATTTCATCCCACTGACGAAGTTACCAACAGCGGTTTTCTTAGTGGAAGTATTTATGAAAGAAATTTTCAAGCTGCATGGTTTGCCTGAGGCTATTGTATCTGATCGTGGGGTGCAGTTTACAGCAAGGTTTTGGAGAGAATTAATGAAAACATGGGGGGGTGGATGTACGGTTATCAACAGCGTATCACCCACAGTCAGATGGTCAAACAGAGAGAACAAACCAAACCTTGGAGCAGTATTTGCGATGTTATGTGGAAGATTCGGGGAGAGATTGGTGTAAATACTTACATTTGGCAGAGTTTGCCTATAACAATCACATGCATCAAGCTATAGGAATATCCCCATTTGAGTGTGTATTTGGAAGAAATATGGCCACAATACCAGAGTTGACTGCATTGAGGGAAAGGGAGTGCATGACCCCAGCTGCAGTGGATTGTGCAAGAGATGTGTGTGAGAAACAAAGGAGGGTGAGGGAAAACCTTTTGAAGTCGAAGGAGAGAATTAAGACTGTGATGAATAGGAGGAGAAAAGAAGGTGTGTTGTACAGAAAAGATGATTGGGTGTGGCTGTCCACAAGGAATTTGCGTTTAAAGAATGCTCATGCCAAATTTAAGAGGAAGTTTGTGGGCCCATTCAAGATACTGGAGGTGATCTCACCTTTAGTGTTGAAATTAGATTTACCAAAGACTTGGAAAATACATCCAAACTTTAATGTTACTTTGCTGAAACCGGCTTACGCCGGAAGAACTAGACAGGGGTGCTTACCAAAGGTATTTGGTGATGTCAAGAAATCTGAAATGAAGAGAATTCTGGGGAGTCGTGTGGTGAACGGTTTGAAGGAATTTCTAGTTGAATGGACTAACAGTCCTTTAGAAGAAACTTCTTGGGAGAAGGAGGAGGATGTGTGTGATCGTGGTTTGGTAGAGGAGTTTTTGAACAAATAATCTTTCAAGAAAGGATGTTAGGGGGGGTAGTGTTATGTAGGTTGAGGTTAGTGGGCTGGTTGGATCATAGGGATCTTTCTTGAAAGATAGAGTAGGTGAAGTATGCGTCACTCTGTACATACATTCATCACCAGAAGTTAGGCGTCTAGGTTAGGCAGGAGGGAACTGGGAGCAGGTTGGGTTGTAGGGTAGTAATGCAGTTTGAGAGTGCTGGGTTGTGCGGTGGGTGATTGGTTGGAATGGGGGGAGTAGAATGTTATGGGGCTCAAGGTTCTGAGTTGTCAACACCAACTGCTTTTCCACCGGCTTCTAATGAGGGAGGTTGTTAAACCCTGATGCTCCTGAGAGACACTTGAAAATAATTGAAGTCCTGGCACACGAACCGTGTTGGCGTATTTGCCAGGTGAAAACCACAGGTATAGTTAGTTAGCTAGTTAGGGATAATTGTAACTGGGAGAATCACTTACCGCCTGCACCGTCTGCCTTCGTCCCGGACGGCTGCTGTGGGGAGAGAGTTTTTCCGTAACTGTAAATATTACAGAGTTGGCCGTCGCTGGTAGCGGGGGACGCCCTGCGCTTTCCGCCAGTGTGTGCCAGTCATTCCCTGCCGCGGCAGCGCTGTTGCTGCTCGGCGAACGAGGAGCTGGTTTCAGGAAGAAGACGCACAAAACGTCAAGGACATAAAAGAAGGACTTCCGTGAGGATCCTGTGAGAGCTCCCCGGAGGGGAAGCAGTATCCTTTCCTCTGAGGGAAAACAGGAAGGAGAGGGGTGTGGTGAAGTGTGTGACCCACGGAGGGAGGAGCTGGGCACCGAGTGAGTGGGAAGCTGATCGTGTGGAGGTATCGTGACAGTGAACCTTAACGATTGCCTAGATACCATATCGGTGTGGGAGAGCGGCGGACAGGAGAGGAGAGTCGGTTAAGAGGAGCGCCGGCAACGCCTGAGTCAGGTGGGTCTGCGTACTGTGAGGAGAGTAACTGTGTTTGGCAGTGTAGTGAGGTGGAGTGGGAAGTGATCAGGACGTGTATCTCATTGCAGGAAATATTGAAATATTCGTGAGGAAGGAGAAGTTACCCGAAGAGTGTCAGGCGGCGCCGGCCCGCTTTCTTTCTCTCAGAGAGGAGGTCGGCCGACGCCGACCCATTCCCAAAGGAAGTAGGGAGAGACCTGTGACCCCATACCTACATAGAGGAGTCTGCAAGAGGGCCACGTGTATCCTTTTCCCATTGAGTATAAAAGGTGAAGGTAAATGGTCCAATACTCCTGGTAAAGAAACTGTGGTCAAGTCCTCACTCATAGCAAACACGTTCACATTGGGTAATGGGTATCCATCCATCCATCCATCCATCCATCCATCCATCCATGTTTGTATTTAAATCTTGCAAATCCACACAATCTCCATTTTCCGCTCGCTTTTAAGACCATCACCACCGGAAATAACCACAGAGAAGACTCAATTTGCTTTACAACTCCATTCTTCAATAAAGTATCAATCTCCTCCCTCATGGCTAGTCTCTGTCTCCACTTAACATTACGCACCTTGTGCACTACAGGTTCCACATCTTTCTTTACATTAATCCTCAACTTGAAACCTTTAAACTTTCCCAGTCCACTCTTAGTTACTAAAGGAACTTTTCCATGTAGGTAATCACTGAACTCAGTTCGTGTTAAACTACCTCCACTCAAATTTTGCACTTCAGTTATCGCCATAACTGGATGCTCTGTTCCAGGCCTTAGAACAATTTTCAAGTCACCTTGCTCATCCCATCCTAACAGACTACCACCTTTTCCAGTTACATACACTTGCCCACTTGACCTCCGGTCCTTGAACTCTATGCTCGCCCTGAAGTAACCAACGATATCCACTGCTACACCTCCATATGCATCAGGAAAGAAGTCAGACTCCATCAACTCACATTGGAGAAACTTGGCATAATCTTCAAAGGACAAGATGGTGTAATGGAGCCACCATCTACCAACATTCATATGGTCACACCATTCAACATCACCGTACATTGTGGTTCTCGTTTCTTTCCTACTCTTGAAACAGACTCACTAATCATATTTAAATCTGGGGAAAAGCTTTCACATGGCACCTCACAACTCTCCACTTGATTAATTCTTTTATTTTCTTGGTTCTTTGCTGTCGTCTTGCACATCTTGGCGAAGTGTCCTTTGCGTCTACAACATAGGCATTCACACTTCCATGCCACACAAACTTTCGATGTACCGACATGACCTTCCTTTCCGCGCCTATCACATACCACCTTCTTGGAGCTCTCCACACCAAATCTATCACCACTGAAACTTTGTGTTTGCCCAAATTTTCCACTCCTTTTAAACTGTGCTGAAACTT
>JAWWEI010056563.1:0-10985 GCA_035583255.1 Pseudotriton ruber | reverse complement strand
TTTACAATTTGACTGTTTTGGTGCCACAGAGAGGAGTTCTTTTTTGTGTTGTGGCCTAGCTTAATTAGAACTGGCTTAAACCATGTCAGAAGCAGGCAGAACCACTTCAAACCAGTTTCGAATTTTAACCTGATGCTAGTTCAAACACATGTACAGATTCTGCTGCAAAACACTAAAACCTGTTGCATTTTTTGGATTACTTAACTGGAAATGCATGTAATGCATTGATAGGATTTGAAATACAGAATATAGCACTTCATGCCACATGGATTTATTTAGTTGGTACCAATTTGGGATGCGAGTGACCTTTTAGTTGCCACGGGCTGCGGTTTTGACCCGTGTTTTGGCATACAATGTAATGAAAGGCGGACTTTGTTTGATGAGGACAGCTAAATAAATTTTTGCCTAGAGCAGAAAATACGTTGAGCCAGCCCATACTTGCAGCCTACTTCTTGATACCTCTTTGCATAAGCATTTTTGCTGCTCTAGATCAACTGGTATACACCGCCTAACAAAGCCATTAGAAATATCGAATGGCACAGGATGTTCTTTTTACCCTTTTTGGCATCACTGTGCGCATAGCATGCATGCTCCTGAAAGAGTATTGCTAAATGTATTTTTAAACAGCTGTGCAGTGTACTCGTGCCCCTGATTGGTGGGTCGGGGGACACGTACGTGCTGTTTGGGAGAGTGGACAGGGCCACGCCACAGCTGACTGGTAGGAGGCCGAACCAGTATGGCAGGTGAACGTGACGTGTGGGTGTTAGGTTGCATAGGAGGGGAGGGATTCTAAGACATTGAGATACCTACAAGCTACCACTATTCCTCTCTTGGTGATGGGTTTATTAGGCAACACACGCACTCCGACACAGGAATTAGGTAACCACACACACTTGCACACTTCACCGGGTGATCGGTTCAGGCATTGCAGGGATTACAGTGACTGTCCTCTTTCTATGGTTGTTTTCAGACTGCCCCAGAAGGGAGTCCTTTTTCTATGTTTACCTTTTTATCATAGAGTTTTGTTATTTAACCCGGAGCCGGCAAGAAGGCGGCGTCCTTGCAACGTGACTCATCGCCACAGACTACGGACTAATTCACAGAAGAAGAAACGCTCTACGCGCTAAAGCCAAGAATCTGAAGGGCCCTCGCCCTTTTCCAAGATATCACGGAGAAGCTCTATCATTACTCCGGAAGTCACGGAAACGACGAACAAAGATCGGAGGCAGGCTGACATCAGGTAATACTGCACTCTGAACCGATCCTGTCCTTCTCTGTCTTCAATTGTATTTCCTTTCCAGAACGAATTGTAACCTTACCGTTCTTCCTTTCAGGTCCCGCCCCCAAGAACATCTGCGTCGTCTCCCGTCCGGGGACTATACGGCTAAGTCCCGTGTTGTGGTCGGACGGGAGGCGGGGTATTGTGCATCACAGAGGGGGACAACTGCATACGCCTTAACACATTGCAAGGACCCTCCTTTGTGATGGACCCCCGGATGTTAATGAACACCATTCAGGACTTACAGTCCAAACTAGGGTTTTCTCAACAGGAAAATGCGTCGCTTAAACAACGCCTCCAAACCCTGAGTCAACAAACCGCTCCTGGGCCTATGGCCATGCCCTCTACGGTCACTACTATCCTTGCTCGTGGGGGGTACCCCCTATGTCCATGGTTGGCGGCCAGGCTGGCCTGCTACATAGAGGCATGTCACCCGCTATTGCGGGCGCCTCTTCTTCCGTCATACAAACCCCACAGGGGTCCGTGCTCCCGCCCCCACCGTCACACCTAAGTGACCCCGGAGCCATTCCCCACCCGACACCCCCGAAAAGGTTTAATGGCAACCCGGATGAATTCAAGCCCTTTCTCACCCAGTGTTCGTTGCACTTCCGAAACCGGCCAAATTACTTTCTTCTTGACCGGAATCGTATAACTTTCATTCTGTTACATCTGGAAGGCAATGCCTTAACCTGGGCGTCACCCTATGTGGAACACGACCATCCTCTACTAGGGAATTATCCCCTCTTTAGCCAGGCTTTTGCCGATATGTTTTCACCAAAGACCCGTTACCAGTCCTGTCGTAAGGAATTTCTAGAACTTCGACAAGGGACAAAGGACATGTTGTCCTATATTTCCACATTCCAGACCTACGCCGTAGAGACTGGATGGCCAGACGACACCCTCATAGCCATGTTCTATAAGGGGTTAAGAGATGACATGAAGGACTGTCTATCCCAGATCTTTCCCCTACCCACGACAATCAGGGAATATGTGACCCTAGTATTACAAGTGGATCAGAGGTTAGGGGAAAGACGTGGGGAACGAGAAAAAAACGTGAACACGAAAGGGTGGTTGAAACCTCCAACATCTTTTCCCCCCTCTTCGACCCCTCTGTCAAATCCGGCAGAGCCCATGATTGTTGGTAGCACCAGAGGGCCTCTCACGGCCGAAGAAAGAGAACGAAGGCAGAAATTGTTCCTGTGTTACTATTGTGGGGGAGCCGGTCATGGAGCTAGACTATGTCCCAAGAAAAAGGGAAACTGAAGGACCCGCGGTTAAGGAAGGTCATCACGGGTCTTCAATTTCTAATTCCTTCCGTATCCTCATCAAATTCGACTCCCACTCATCTACTCCTGCCTGGTATTCTAACCCAGGAGAATGCTCCACCTTTACGGTTAGAAGCACTGATAGATAGTGGCGCCATTGAAAACTACATTAGCAGTGAATTAGTCGGCACCTTTTTGACCCCCACCATACAGACGAACAGCCCGCATCTGGCTTTCACTATTGATGGGAAACCACTTCTTTCAGGACCCATTGTATCCATGGTATCGGTTCAATTTGCCTTTGGTCCATTGCAGAATTGTTTACAGGCCGGTGTCACTAAATCTCCATTCTTCTCCCTAGTCTTAGGGATGAAATGGCTCGAGGAGAATAACCCTGTGATTGATTGGTTAACAGGGACCCTGACCATTCAGGGCCACCGAATACAGGGCAAGAAAGGAGTCCCATCCGCCATCACTGTCGGCACCATAACTCCTTCCTCTAAAGACCTCCCAGGATCAACCCAGGGACCTCCTCCGGTACCACTCTCTAAGTGTCAAGCACCCCAGTCACCTGAGGCCGGTGTGGTGGGACTCCTACCCTCAGTCCCTCCAGCCTATCAAATCTATGAGAAGGTCTTTGACATGCGAGAGGTGGATAAATTGCCACCCCACCGAGACCATGACTGTGCCATTGATCTCATGCCGGGGAAACCCATACCCCATGGCCGGATCTATGCCCTCTCGCGGACAGAGGATCAGGTTCTCTCCGACTATCTGCAGGAACAAACAAAAAAGGGGTTTATCCGACCTTCTACTTCACCCGCAGGCACCCCTATATTCTTTATAGGGAAGAAGGACTGCCCTGAGCTAAGACCATGCGTGGACTATCGTCATCTGAATTCTATCACAATCAAATACCGTTACCCCCTACCCTTAATCCCAGTCTTGCTTGATTGTCTCAAGGGTTCACACATCTATTCCAAGTTTGACTTAAAAGGTGCTTACAATCTGTTGAGAATGAAAGCGGGGGACGAATGGAAGACGGCATTTAACACCCGACACGGCCACTTTGAATACCTCGTGATGCCGTTTGGCCTGTGCAACGCCCCTGCTTTCTTCCAACGATTTGTGAACGACATCTTCCAGGATATCTTGTACAAATTCATGATCATCTATTTAGATGATATACTGGTCTTTTCCGCTTCCATCGAACAGCACATTCCCCATGTATCAGAAGTCCTCCGTCGCCTTCAAGAACACCGGCTCTTTGCAAAGGCGTCCAAATGTGTGTTTCACACAAGCAAGGTTCCCTTTTTGGGATACATTGTAACCCCGGAAGGGCTGGAAACAGACCCAGAAAAGACCAGGGCAATTAAGGAGTGGCCCATACCTCGATCGCTCAAAGCCCTCCAACGAGTCCTAGGTTTTTTAAACTATTATAGGAAATATATCCACCACTTTGCTGAACTTGCGCTACCGCTCACTGCTCTTCTCAAACACTCTCGTCCCTATCAGTGGTCCCAAGAACAAGACAGTGCTTTTGACGCTCTTAAGACAGCGTTCCTCGAAGCCCCCATCCTCCAACACCCAGATTTCGAGGCCCCTTTCTGGGTGGAGGCAGATGCCTCCCAGAGTGCTATCGGGGCCATTCTCTCGCAAAGAGCTACAGACTCCTCCAAACTATTTCCCGTTGCTTTCTTTTCCAGACAATTGAACATCGCAGAAAAGAATTATAGCATCTACGAACGGGAACTGTTGGCTATGAAGGCGGCTCTTAAACAGTGGCGTCATTACCTAGAGGGTTCCCCCCAGGTAATCACCATCCTTACTGACCATAGAAACCTGGTCTTTTTTAAGAACGCCACATGTTCTTCACAACGGCAGATTAGATGGTCGTTGTTTTTTTCCAGGTTCCATATGAAAATCATTTTCAGACCTGGAACCCGGAACATCCGGGCCGACGCACTGTCTCGCCTTTACCACCCGGAAGAACCGGATACCTCAGAGACCCCCCTCTTTTCTCCTTCAGTTAGTATTGGAGTTCTCACCCATACGGTGTCATACACGGCTTTCCTCCAGCGTATAAAAGAGGGTTACACCAAGACCGATATTCCAAAGGTCACACAGGTCTATCCGGCGCTCAAATGCTACCAAGGTCTATGGTTCTTGGGAAACCGAGTGTGGTTGCCACTTGAAATCCACCAATTGGAGGTGTTACGCCTTCTACATGACCTTCCCACTGCAGGACATTTAGGTGTCAAAGGAACGCTAGAACAACTAAAAAAGTATGTTTGGTGGCCACAGATGTCCGACACAGTCCAACAGTACGTTCAGACCTGCCCCGTATGTTGCACCTGCAAGCCTGATCGGAGCAGATCTCAGGGTTTATTGCAGCCCATACCGGTGGCCTCTCGCCCCTGGACAAAGATCACCATGGACTTCTTGACTGATCTTCCCCTCTCCAATAAGTATACCACGATCTGGGTTGTAGCCGACACACTAACGAAGACTGCACACTTTCTAGCACTGAAGAAGTTGCCCACGGCTTCTGAATTAGTGTCCCATTACGTTCATCACATCCTGAAGTTGCATGGTTCACCAGAGGAAATTATCACAGATAGAGGCAGTCAATTTATCTCTCACTTCTGGAAAGTGTTCCACAAAACGTTGGGGACACAACTCAAGTATTCCACCTCCTACCACCCGCAAACCGACGGCAACTCGGAACGTATAAATCAATCCCTCATCCAATACCTCCGTTGTTACTGCCAACAAGAGGTCACTGATTGGAGTAAATACTTGGGGTATGCAGAATTCGCATACAATAGTCATTGGCACAGTGCTATCAATATGTCACCCTTCTACGCCCTGTATGGTTTTGACCCCGTCCCATTTCCCTTACCTTATCGTACTCCCTGTTCAGTTCCCGCTGTTGAGGAGATCACCAAATGCTATTCCTACAGGTTACCTCTATTACAGGCTCTTCTCAGCAAATCACAGGATTCCATGTGCACACAGGCAGACAAGCATAGACGTCCCCCAGCGGAGTACCTACCCGGGTCTAAGGTATGGCTGTCTACCCGTAACCTGCGACTTCAGGGATGTAAGAAATTCCTCCCTAAATTCATCGGACCCTTAGAGGTGGTGAAGCGATGTTCTCCTGTGGTAGTCCAACTCCTCCTTCCCCCTCATATTCGGATTCACCCTCGTTTTCATGTTTCTCTCCTAAAGCCATATGTGGTGGATCCTCACCAATGACCAGTTCAGACCCCGGTTACTCATCAGACACCACCCTCAGATGTTTTCGAGATTTCCCGTATACTGTCTTCTCGGTGGAGGGGTAAGGAACTCCAATATTTGGTCCATTGGAAAGGGTATCCAGCTACAGACCGTTCATGGGTTCCCCAAAGTGATGTCCATGCTCCCCGTCTTCTCCGGTCCTTCCATAACCGTTGCCCCCTGAGTCCAGGGGGTGCGCCTGGGAGGCGGTATATTGTTAGGTTGCGTAGGAGGGGGGGGACTCCTCAGGCGTTGAAACGCATGAACACTATCCAGAATCCTCTTTTGGTGATGGGTTTTTTAGGGAACACACACATTCAGGCACGGGGATTAGGTACCTGCACACTTACACATTTCACCGGGTGATCGGTTCATGGAATGCAGGGATTACGGAATAGTGTCCTATTTCTATGTTTGTTTCCATGTTAACCCAGAAGCGAGTCCTTTTTCTATGTTTGACTTTTACCATAGAGCTTTTGTTATATAAACTGTATCCGGCCAGAAGACGGCGTCCTTGCAACGTGATTCATTGCCACGGACTACGGATTGCTTCAAAGAAGAGTATCGTCCTACGTACAGAGGTCGAATTATCTTCAGGGCCCCTTGCCCGTATCCTTGTCGACCCACAGTATCACGGAAACCCTACGAACCCACGGAATCTCCAGGAAACGACAGACAAAGATCGGAGGCAGGCTGATGTCAGGTAATCCTGCATTCTGAACCGATCCTGTCCTTTCCTTTCTCCCATTGTATTTCCTTTCTAAACATTGTTAGCAGAACGATTGTAACCTCACCGTTCTTCCTTTTCAGATCACACTCTCAAGAACATCAGCGTTGTTTCCCGTCCGAAGACGATACGGCAAAGTCCCGTGTCGTAGTCAGACGGGAGGCGGGGTATTGTGCATCACAAGGGGGGACAACTGCTCAGACCTTAACACATTGCAAGGACCCTCCTTTGTGATGGACCCCCGGATGTTAATGAACACCATTCAGGACTTACAGTCCAAACTAGGGTTTTCTCAACAGGAAAATGCGTCGCTTAAACAACGCCTCCAAACCCTGAGTCAACAAACCGCTCCTGGGCCTATGGCCATGCCCTCTACGGTCACTACTATCCTTGCTCGTGGGGGGTACCCCCTATGTCCATGGTTGGCGGCCAGGCTGGCCTGCTACATAGAGGCATGTCACCCGCTATTGCGGGCGCCTCTTCTTCCGTCATACAAACCCCACAGGGGTCCGTGCTCCCGCCCCCACCGTCACACCTAAGTGACCCCGGAGCCATTCCCCACCCGACACCCCCGAAAAGGTTTAATGGCAACCCGGATGAATTCAAGCCCTTTCTCACCCAGTGTTCGTTGCACTTCCGAAACCGGCCAAATTACTTTCTTCTTGACCGGAATCGTATAACTTTCATTCTGTTACATCTGGAAGGCAATGCCTTAACCTGGGCGTCACCCTATGTGGAACACGACCATCCTCTACTAGGGAATTATCCCCTCTTTAGCCAGGCTTTTGCCGATATGTTTTCACCAAAGACCCGTTACCAGTCCTGTCGTAAGGAATTTCTAGAACTTCGACAAGGGACAAAGGACATGTTGTCCTATATTTCCACATTCCAGACCTACGCCGTAGAGACTGGATGGCCAGACGACACCCTCATAGCCATGTTCTATAAGGGGTTAAGAGATGACATGAAGGACTGTCTATCCCAGATCTTTCCCCTACCCACGACAATCAGGGAATATGTGACCCTAGTATTACAAGTGGATCAGAGGTTAGGGGAAAGACGTGGGGAACGAGAAAAAAACGTGAACACGAAAGGGTGGTTGAAACCTCCAACATCTTTTCCCCCCTCTTCGACCCCTCTGTCAAATCCGGCAGAGCCCATGATTGTTGGTAGCACCAGAGGGCCTCTCACGGCCGAAGAAAGAGAACGAAGGCAGAAATTGTTCCTGTGTTACTATTGTGGGGGAGCCGGTCATGGAGCTAGACTATGTCCCAAGAAAAAGGGAAACTGAAGGACCCGCGGTTAAGGAAGGTCATCACGGGTCTTCAATTTCTAATTCCTTCCGTATCCTCATCAAATTCGACTCCCACTCATCTACTCCTGCCTGGTATTCTAACCCAGGAGAATGCTCCACCTTTACGGTTAGAAGCACTGATAGATAGTGGCGCCATTGAAAACTACATTAGCAGTGAATTAGTCGGCACCTTTTTGACCCCCACCATACAGACGAACAGCCCGCATCTGGCTTTCACTATTGATGGGAAACCACTTCTTTCAGGACCCATTGTATCCATGGTATCGGTTCAATTTGCCTTTGGTCCATTGCAGAATTGTTTACAGGCCGGTGTCACTAAATCTCCATTCTTCTCCCTAGTCTTAGGGATGAAATGGCTCGAGGAGAATAACCCTGTGATTGATTGGTTAACAGGGACCCTGACCATTCAGGGCCACCGAATACAGGGCAAGAAAGGAGTCCCATCCGCCATCACTGTCGGCACCATAACTCCTTCCTCTAAAGACCTCCCAGGATCAACCCAGGGACCTCCTCCGGTACCACTCTCTAAGTGTCAAGCACCCCAGTCACCTGAGGCCGGTGTGGTGGGACTCCTACCCTCAGTCCCTCCAGCCTATCAAATCTATGAGAAGGTCTTTGACATGCGAGAGGTGGATAAATTGCCACCCCACCGAGACCATGACTGTGCCATTGATCTCATGCCGGGGAAACCCATACCCCATGGCCGGATCTATGCCCTCTCGCGGACAGAGGATCAGGTTCTCTCCGACTATCTGCAGGAACAAACAAAAAAGGGGTTTATCCGACCTTCTACTTCACCCGCAGGCACCCCTATATTCTTTATAGGGAAGAAGGACTGCCCTGAGCTAAGACCATGCGTGGACTATCGTCATCTGAATTCTATCACAATCAAATACCGTTACCCCCTACCCTTAATCCCAGTCTTGCTTGATTGTCTCAAGGGTTCACACATCTATTCCAAGTTTGACTTAAAAGGTGCTTACAATCTGTTGAGAATGAAAGCGGGGGACGAATGGAAGACGGCATTTAACACCCGACACGGCCACTTTGAATACCTCGTGATGCCGTTTGGCCTGTGCAACGCCCCTGCTTTCTTCCAACGATTTGTGAACGACATCTTCCAGGATATCTTGTACAAATTCATGATCATCTATTTAGATGATATACTGGTCTTTTCCGCTTCCATCGAACAGCACATTCCCCATGTATCAGAAGTCCTCCGTCGCCTTCAAGAACACCGGCTCTTTGCAAAGGCGTCCAAATGTGTGTTTCACACAAGCAAGGTTCCCTTTTTGGGATACATTGTAACCCCGGAAGGGCTGGAAACAGACCCAGAAAAGACCAGGGCAATTAAGGAGTGGCCCATACCTCGATCGCTCAAAGCCCTCCAACGAGTCCTAGGTTTTTTAAACTATTATAGGAAATATATCCACCACTTTGCTGAACTTGCGCTACCGCTCACTGCTCTTCTCAAACACTCTCGTCCCTATCAGTGGTCCCAAGAACAAGACAGTGCTTTTGACGCTCTTAAGACAGCGTTCCTCGAAGCCCCCATCCTCCAACACCCAGATTTCGAGGCCCCTTTCTGGGTGGAGGCAGATGCCTCCCAGAGTGCTATCGGGGCCATTCTCTCGCAAAGAGCTACAGACTCCTCCAAACTATTTCCCGTTGCTTTCTTTTCCAGACAATTGAACATCGCAGAAAAGAATTATAGCATCTACGAACGGGAACTGTTGGCTATGAAGGTGGGGGCGTGGCCAAGCGGCCGACCGGGTCGGTTGTGGGGAGCTTCAGCTCCCATCGATATATGGCGTAGGACCCACGCTTTTTGATTCGGCAGGCCTGGGGCCCAGTGGACCTTTTGTTTTCGCAGCCTGACGTCGCCGGGACCGTTTTACTGTCTTTTGTGGAATCCGGGAGGCTTCCTGGAGTCCGGAGAGCCACGTAATACATACGTGGATAGAAAAAAAAAATGGCCGCCTAGCTGTTACAATGGGCGCGGCTCTACTGGGCACTCTGTGTTTTGCCCTAATGCCGGGATGGGACTTGGTCACTCTCGAATGGATTAAGTCACCGGTGGAACACAGATGGCATGTGTTTTGCATTGCCATGATTTTCACCCAGTGAACTCTGCACAATATGAAGCCGGCATTACTGAGAACGTCAGCTGAGGGATTCTATGCACAGCCTTGAAGTTGAAGGTCAACATTGTTATCTCTATGAAGGGAGCTGATGACTGGCTGGGAGTTTTGGCCGTGTATTTGGAATGGTTGCCTGGGCGGTGGTAGCTGGAAGGAAGCTTTTCTTTTTCTTTATACTTACCTTAAAAGATGTCAAATGAGATTTCGGATGGCACCCGCTATTGCACTATTCCCTTCAACAGTGGTGATATATTCATAAGTGGACTTGGCCAGGACTTTCACGTTGGACATCCGGTGTTTAACACAGAAGCACATAAGTCAGAGAAATGCCTTCTCTCAGGGCTGCTTTCGGTTTCTATCGTGATGATGGAGACTTTGATTGTGTAATTACTGCAGAACACTGTGACTTCATGCTGAGCAATCCTTCGAGACTGTCTCTTTTATGAGGGTATTTCAAACGTGACTTAGCCTCTATCCGGCTATTGTTGTTCTTTTCTTGTTTAATGGTTCTTGTGAATTCTCACATTCTCATTATTATGTAAGAGGGTCTGTTTGGCCACAGTGCACTGCCCGGATTATTATTATTTTACATCTGCTTGTATGGACGAGTAGATTATCATTTGCTATATTTTTACGGTTAACGGGTTGTATAACTTTGTCAAACTTTAGGGCCGTCCACTTGAACCCACGCATTGTCAGTGTTATTATTACTGGTTAATATTAACCTTTGTTTCATTGGAGTTTCATACCTGTGCCCCTAAGAAGTGTATGCTTTCTCTACTTTCTAGCATTGTTCTCCATTTTTTGTTTTTCTTTGCCTTGAATGATGTATATCGACAAATGTGATGCTAGAAGAAGTGGTTATTAATGTTGTAATTTTTATACTAATAAGCCCAATAAATATATTTTTAAAAAAAGAAGATGAAGAAATGGAAGAAGAGGACCAAGTAAATGCATCAACAACCAGTAGGGCGATCCA
>JAWWEI010055454.1:0-11042 GCA_035583255.1 Pseudotriton ruber | reverse complement strand
AAAATCGGCACGGTAACCGAATATCCGCGGGAGCTCCTGCTCCCCGCGTCCGTCCCGCTTGCCTGCCAGGCCACGCCCCCAATCGGTCGATCAATTTATTAATTGGGAGTGGCCTTAGCCAGATTCTTCTAGGAAAAGCATAGAACTCACAAAAGAACACCACATGATGTAATGACTCTTTGAAAACAATTACATGTCACAGGCTCTGGTTTTCCACTCCCACCGAATTGTAAGAATTGTGTATCTAGCCTTTTTACTGTTCCTTCGTGCATCCTGACATAGCAGTCATCTAAACTCAGTCAGTCATTTTCAGTCAAACGGGAGCAAGCATCTTGTAACAGGTGAAAACGAACAGACAAGGGAAGATGATTTTGTGAGGGAGTATTAAAGCGGCCATAATTGAAATGTTTCCTATGAGGTACTACCTGCCAGGTCCCTGATTCCACTGGCGGAAGTGGGTAAAATAAACCCAGGGAAAGCAACAGCACATTTGGTTGTCCTATCCACTGTTGATATACAAAGCAAAACAAATCCCTAAAAGGCAAAGTATGATATCAAAAATATCTAATACAGAAAACAAAATTATTGTTCATATTTACACAATATATTCACGCAATAAGCAACTAACAGAAAGGAAATAGTGAATTCAGACTGTGAGAAAAATACACATGGAATTTATGCGAGAACATCCTTCCTAACAAAAGACAAAGATTATGGCAAGGACAGGATGAACAGGAAGTTAAAGCACAACGTTGTTCCTCAAGTGTGCTACATGCCTATATTATTCTCCATGTGCACTAGCTGCTAATTAATTCATATTGCAAGTGGTACACATTTGTGTGAATTTATGTGTTGAAATATATGTGTTAGTGGCTATTTCACACATTGCATGGTGGATATACACATCTTGTTGATAGCAGCACTTATGTGCCACTGTGTGAGTTTATACATTTTTCATTTCACCCTGTGCAGGGCACAGTCATACCACATCATGACTCATGTAATTGAGAGGGATGAGTTTATACCAGCATGCCCCAAAAATGCCTACTGTACATTAACATGGTGAAAGTACGCGAGCCATAGGCCAATTGAAACCTACTGTGCAATTACAACTACAAATATTGTCCCTTTACAAATTACAAACTTCCTGGCCTTGATAAAACTTTATATTGGTTGTATTCCACCTGCAATTCTCTACGGTGCTGAAAGTTGGTGTATAAAC
Organism: Pseudotriton ruber; assembly: GCA_035583255.1. Taxonomy (NCBI): domain Eukaryota; kingdom Metazoa; phylum Chordata; class Amphibia; order Caudata; family Plethodontidae; genus Pseudotriton; species Pseudotriton ruber. Next base: position 9,820 of record JAWWEI010055454.1, on the reverse strand, counting down.
GGCCTTCACCTGGCAGAAAAGTGTGAAAAGGAATTACTACGAATAATGATGAAATATCATCAGGGTACTGCATGGATAGTAATTAAATCTGAGCTAAATCTAATCAGTTGCCACGTACTGTAGGAGCCGAATGCAGGATGTTAAGATTGTATGTGCTGTTACTTACTAGTGATAATACAGTTAACAGTAGGTAAATGGTATCTTTGCTTTAGAATTTGAGACATAATTGTTACTGAGAGTACTTTAATGTTCATGAGCATATGCCGTTATGACAAATCTCATCAAGATGTTCCAGCAGCATGTGGTGTAAGTACAGTATGGCATATGTGTGAGTTGATGTGTCCAAATGTTAATATTGTGGATGTACCATGCACATATGCTTATGAGTGTATTATGATGGTCTGGTGGTGTTGCGTCATTGCACTGCTGGGGTGAGGTACTCTGGGGCGGTGTTGGACAGGCATTAGTGAGTGAGAGAGTGTCTTGAACTCAATGCGTGATTTCACTGTTTTAAATTTATTCCTGATGAGGAGTATGCCTATGTTCAATTGCGTATATGTCAATTACATATTTGCTATGCATGAGCTTGCAATGGCTGCATGAGGATAGTTGATACTTAATTTCAGTGGTCACTGCCAGGACTCCTGTACTTGTTGCCTTTATTACTCTTTGCTCTTTGTTGCATTGGCCCTTGAATGACCATACACATCACTTCCATTGTCCTCCTTACCGCATGTACTGTCATCTGCACTGAGTGAATCTCCGCCTCCGTTGCACACAGGTATTATGAAGATGTTGGCACAGGGATGGTCATATTACTGTCGTGTGCACATGTGCATTAAATGGCAATATATTTTTAGTGATAGACGATTACTTAGTGGTTGACACAGAGGGTTGAATGGACTTTATGAAGGGGTGTGAGGGCACTGATTCATTGTGCATTTACAAGTCAGTATGCTGCCTGTGGAGCCTCAGGCTTTCATCTTACCTTGATGAATGAGTAGTGTAGCATAAAGTTTAGATATATCTGCACTTAGCTAGGCATGCATTGATCTGCAATTGTATTGTTATGCTGGTAATAGCAATACTGTCACAGTTGTAACATATTAATAACAACTGTACCCTATCAGCAGGTGTACACATACACAGACTCATGCATTTCATAGTGCAAGCCTTATTAATGCAGTATACTTCATTTAGCTTTGTATTTTAAAGTGTCTAGGAGAGGGTGGAACATGCAAGTTATTCTTACTCAGGGTGAGGCACAGATGATTTGACTTTGTTCACCGCTGCATTGTGTTATCAAATGGGTATCCCTTGCAATGATACATATGATATCAGACTAGGCTAGTGCATGACTATATTATGTGAGATATATTAGGATAAATTTATGGTTTTGCATATGGGATTGACAGGTGTCAATGTGTGCAGTGACTTGTAAATTAGTCTTGTGTTAGGGGTAGAACTGCTAATGGGCATCAGGACACCAGCTGTGCACATTTGTGTTGTAAATGCAGTAGCAGGCCATTATTGTAAGGGGGATCAGTATATATGACAGTCATAGTTATTAATGGTATTACTGGTAATTGTGATATCATGGAGTTACAGTAGCAATGCATTCAATGATGCATGATTTAGTAAATGTTTTTGTCAAAGTGTAGTTAAATGTATTTGGCGTACACGGTTTTGTGTTTTGCAGTGTGAATTTACAATTGTGCAGTACCACTTGATGTACCAGATATTGGCACTAGGTCATATTCATGTAAAGTATGTATTCATCTTGTGCAACATTATGTTTACCATCAGGATGTGCCATATGTAACAGGAAATATAACTGCCAGTGGGAGACATGGTGCTGTACCTGACTAATGTATGTATTGCACCTCCTGTGTGTTTGATTGACATGCAGACAACACATGCACATGGGGACAGATATACTTATATATGTGTTTGCCATACATGGGTTCTATTGTCAAGGCAGCCCTGTTAATAGGGTGAGCAAACTGTGGATCATGGCCTGCACTGCCCTCAGGTGAGTGGTCCCAACTTTCTGCAGTCCAGACTAATTCCCCAGTGCACCAGCATTATGGATGCTCAAGTTGTGATGACATAGTGTGATTCTTATGCTACCCCTGGACACAGTGAACTGCTTGTGTTCACTGGTCAACTCATGCACCACCACTGTTGCAGAGGTGGAAATGAGTGTTGTATTTACTATCATAGTGGCCATTGTTGAATGCAGCCAGGGTGCTTAGCCAAGCATTTGGGGGGGTGCAGATTATTGTGAGATTCCCAACAGACACCCCATCCCCTACAGTCTAATCTGTTTTCAAATGACACTCGAGATCCCAGGTAACTGCTGGGACAGTGGCTTACATATTTTACAAGATGAGTAAACATGACTTATCACAGTGCATTTACTGCTATGTAGTCCTGGTACATTATGTGATATATCTATTGCTAGACCATTGACTGACACTGATACACAGGGACACACAATGCACATTTGTGGGTAAACAACTGCAAGCAAGTTGTGCTTGACACTACAGTTCTGACATTATTTTATCTGTGCTTGGTGTACTCTCCTTTGGTGATGTATGAGGTATTATCTATTTAAATGGTGTGTTGTTCACACAGGCGAGGTGGATGTTTGGTTTACTGCATTGATGTGTGCTGTCTCTAAATGAGACATTTGTTGACTTCCTAGTACACTGACATAGGCTGATTTATATGTTACATTCCTATATGATAGTGTATGTGTAGGTTGATGGAAGTGTATACTTTATAGTAGAATAGTCAGAAGTAACATGCACATTTACTTAAACATGTGTAAAAGTGGATATTTGCACATAATTTGACATTGACAGTGAGGGCCTTGTACACAGTAGTTGTTAGTACCTATTTTTTATTTTTTAGTGAATGGTGTAGTCATGCCACTGATTGTATAGGTGTGGGTGATAAAACTTGGAGCCTGCAAATGATAAGGCTGGTTGTTTTGTTGTTATTTTGCTGCATTTGATTGTATCCATGGGAGTGAAAGTGGTGTACTCAGTTATTGTGACACATATTATTATCCATGTGCACATTTCGTGACTAGGTGCTAATTAATTCATATTGCAAGTGGTACACATTTGTGTGAATTTATGTGTTGAAATATATGTGTTAGTGGCTATTTCACACATTGCATGGTGGATATACACATCTTGTTGATAGCAGCACTTATGTGCCACTGTGTGAGTTTATACATTTTTCATTTCACCCTGTGCAGGGCACAGTCATACCACATCATGACTCATGTAATTGAGAGGGATGAGTTTATACCAGCATGCCCCAAAAATGCCTACTGTACATTAACATGGTGAAAGTACGCGAGCCATAGGCCAATTGAAACCTACTGTGCAATTACAACTACAAATATTGTCCCTTTACAAATTACAAACTTCCTGGCCTTGATAAAACTTTATATTGGTTGTATTCCACCTGCAATTCTCTACGGTGCTGAAAGTTGGTGTATAAACGGCCTTCACCTGGCAGGAAAGTGTGAAAAGTAATTAGTACGAATAATGATGAAATATCATCAGAGTACTGCATGGATAGTAATTAAATCTGAGCTAAATCTCATCAGTGGCCACTTACTGTAGGAGCCCAATGCAGGATGTTAAGATTGTATGTGCTGTTACTTACTACTGATAATACAGTTACAGTAACAGTACGTAAATGGTATCTTTGCTTTAGAATTTGTTCCTAAACCATATAAACAGAAATGATGTGCAGCATAATGGCGGATGAGTTCACACCAGCATGCCCCAAAATGCCTAATGTACATTAAAATGGCGAACAACAAATAATATAGAACTGGGCACTCAGTTTCCTAATAGTTCAAAATTATTAAGGTGCTGGATGATACGCTAGTGGGGCGTATAAGAACACTGTAAGTAATAACGTGGGACACAACTCCTCACGAATGACATCCGCACTCGATTTGATGTTTTCACATCAAAAAAATGTTTATTAATTTCATAAACATGTCAGTGACTGATTATCCAATAGGTTATTTTCTTTAATTGAAACTCCAATGTACAATGTACAACTTCACATAATGTAGTTGACGCGCAACATTAGCACTTATAGCTCTGGCCGTATCACATAACTAGTTTCGGACAATTGTCCATCCTCAGATGTTGGCCTACAACAGTAAACAAACATAAAATGTGATAAGTAACAAATAACATTTCCTTAAACCTTTCTCATGTAACCCCGCCGATCTTCAACCGGCACTCACCTAGCTACTGCTTGGAACCACACGTAGTGCTCTCACAAAACATTCAAAAACGCCATGATCTCCCGCCTCCCCCGACCAGGTAACAATATGTAACGTGATAGGTCTATGAACACGTGACCTCAAGTCACGTGAGTATACGCCACTGTTTACGCTCTCTGCACATCCGTATTCACCCAGTAATGTACGGTGTAAAAGTGTACGAAAGCATTTGCATGAAATGAAAAAATACATACAAAAAAAGAAGCCTATACATAGCAATCTAATGAAAATGTGTCATTCATCCCTGTCGGATATAACGCTGATAACAAATGAACCCAATACATCTCTCGCTGATTCAGAATCTTTTGACGATCTCCCCCTCTGGGATGTATGTGTACCAATTCAAGTATACAATAGCGCAACTGTGCCACCTTGTGGCCAAGTAACGAAAAATGTTTAGCCACTGAACTTGACATATTTTGAGTGCGAATTTTAGATTTATGTTCGTTAATACGCACTCTAACTTCACGTGTGGTCTGACCCACATAATATTTTCCACAAGGACACTTTAATGCATATATTGCCCAATCAGAAATACAAGTGGCATAGTCTTTTACAAACAATTTCTTACCTGACAACGGGTGGTTCACATACTCACCCTTGATTATGTTATGACAGTTACTGCACCCATTACAGGGAAAAGTACCTTTCGTTTTTTTCATAAACAATGTTTGGATTAAAGATGGTCGAAATTCATCAGCTTTAATAAGCAAATCACGCAGGTTAATGTTTCTTTTATGAGCCAATATAGGCGCATTCATATGTTCAAATGCAGGATCTTGTCGCAACACATCCCAATGTCTATGAATGATGGTCTTGATAGCTGTGGATTTAGGTCCATAAGTATTCACACAGATCATCGTGTCCTTAGGTGGTCTCTGTTGTGGCCTCAATAATGCAGCTCTAGAAACGTTATTGATTTTTTCCACAGCTTTTTGCAAAATTTGTTTTTCATATCCTCGGTCCTCAAACTTATGTAACATATTGTTGATGTGTAACTGACAGTCTGTGGCATCTGTACAAATTCTCTTCACACGCGTTAATTGCGAAAAAGGAAGCAAATTCAACAACGAATAAGGATGATAAGATTACACCCCATGGATGTCCCTGATTTCTGTGTGTAGAAAGTGTTTTGGAACCGAAAATAAGCATTCTTTAATATGATTGTTAAAATCTCCAACAAATATGCATGATGGAAATTGGTGACATTATGTCTCACTAATGCAGTGGCCACTGCTTCAATGCCCTTTTCATGATCTATGTTGGTGTAGAGAGATGTAACATCACTCACCACCAAATGATATTAACCCTGCAGTGTAAGTGTGACATCTTCTAGTTTCTGTATAAAAGCTCCAGTATCGCGTATATACGTAGTCTGCAATTCAACCAACGGTTTCAAGATCAAATCCACAAGTTTTGCTGCCGGTTCAAAAACTGAACCGGTATACGCCACAATTGGCCTTAAAGGTGGATGTGTCAAGCTTTTATGTACCTTCGGTATGCCATACAGTACTGGTGTTACAGGGTGTGAAGTCTTTAAGTAGTTAGCCGTATTTTCCGTAATGTAGTATCTTTGTACTCCCATGTCTACCACAGTTTTCCACAACTGTTGTATCTCATCTATAGGATCTTTATCAAGTGGTTCATAAACCACCGTATCAGCCAGCTGTGCTCGAAGTGAATTGATATAAGTCTCAGTGTCCATAAGTACTAGGGCACCGCCCTTATCCGCTCGTTTAATAGTGATTTCTGGATTGTTCCTCAATCTGTTCACATGTAACCAGTCCTTATTGGTCATATTGAACTTACGTGGTTTTACATTAAAGTTCAATTTTTTAATGTCCCTCATCACCATGTCCTTAAACATCTGAAGAGGTTTGCTTTGGACATCAGGATTAAATGTAGATTTTGGTTTCATTTCCAAATACCGCGGTGGAGGTCCCATCGTCGGTATTTGGTTGAAAAAGTGTGCCTTCAATGCGAGCTTCCTGAAAAAACAATGCATTTCAACAGAAACTTGAAATTCAGAAGTTCTGGTACTCGGTACAAACGAAAGACCCTTTTGCAAAGTTGTTTCTTCAGCTTTAGTAAGGAATACTTTCGAAGTGTTAATAACTATCGATTTTTCCTTAATACCCTCTTGTCTACAGGTTCTTTTGTGCCTCCCGCGTCGGGTACTTTTGACTGATCTAAAAAAGGTGCCGGAATATTCTCCAATGAATTTGGTGGTGCTTTTTTACTACTTGACGGTTCTGAATCTGTACTGCTGTCTGAAGAATCTTTAGGGTCTGTTTGTTTCTTGAAAATGTCTTGTTTTTTACGATCAGGAAATTGTTCAAACCAATTGTACACTCTGAAACTGGTAATCCAATGTATCCCTTTTGAATTTACGCAGTTTTCTTTTTAGAATGTCATTCTGATAGATATCCAATGCTTGATTTAAATCTTGTAACACTTTGGCCCAATCCTCTGGTTGATATTGTGAACGTAACTGTTCTTCCAACTCTTTAACTGATACTTCCAATGATTTAATGTCAATTTGCAGTTGTTGTATCGTTAATAAGAGAAGGTCAAGTGAACATTTGTTGAGAATTTGCTCCCACTTAATCAAAAAATCTCTATTATTAGCACATAAAGTCAGCCTTAATATGATCCGTAAACCTCTCGGGATCCGCTTTACTTTGAAATATTCAGCTAACGTCGTAGCATGCAAAGTCTGTTTAATTTTTTTCTGTTTCAAAAATTCCAATTGTTGTGGAGTGGCTGATTTAGTCACCTCTTTAAAGGGGACCATCGTACTTTTAAGTGCATCCAATATTTTGAGAGCTTCCTCATCAGTAAATGCCAATGTGACGGCTTTTATCGCTGTAGTGCCAGCTATGTCGGCAAAGGACATGTTGTGTTAAATAACCTTCAAAACTTCAAAAAATAATTCAGAGTGGTGCTCCAGTAATGTCCACACGATAATAATTGCACTACTATTATAGAACTGGGCACTCAGTTTCATAAAATATTCAATTTTATGGCGGTGCAGGATGATACGCTTGTGGAGCGTATGAAAACACTGTATGAATAACGTGGGAAATGACTCCGCACGAATAACATCCGCACTCAATGTGATGATTTCACATCAACAATTGTTTATTAATTTCATAAACAAAACTTAAATGTATTATCCACTGGATGGTTTTTCAGAATTCCATTAATTTCACAACCAATGATAAGTAATTTCGCCTAGTATAATCCAACAAAAAATGAGCATTTGTGGCTCTGGCCATATCACATAACTAGTTTCGGACAGTTGTCCGTCCTCAGATGTTGGCCTACAATAATAAACAAACAACTATTAATATCATGCTACATATTCAAACCCTTTCAATTAGGACCCCGCCGATTATAACCGGCACTCACCTAGACAAAACTTGCTGCCTCACATAATGCTCTCACTGAACTTCCAAAGACGCCAAAATCTCGCGCCTTCTACAACATAGTACCATTGTATTCCGTGATAGGTCAACTAACACGTGACATGCCGTCACGTGCATGTACTCCTCTGTTTACATACTGACTCTCCACAACCGTAATCCCCCAATACTGTGCAATGCAAACCCATGCAATAATTATACACAACTAGTTGAAATACATACAAAGTCGCCTATAAATAACAATCCAATGAAAATGTATCATTCATCCCTGTCGGTTGTTGCGCTGATAATAAATGTAACCAATACATTTCACGCTGATTCAAAATCTTTTGCCGGTCTCCCCCTCTGGGATGTCTGTAGACCAATTCTAGTATACAAAAGCGCAACTGCGCCACCTTGTGACCAAATAATGAAAAGTGTTTTGCCACAGAACTAGACATGTTTTGCGTACGTATTTTAGATTTGTGTTCATTAATACGTATTCTCACTTCACGTGTGGTTTGACCCACATAATATTTTCCACATGGGCATTTCAATGCATATATCGCCCAATCCGAAACACAAGTGGCAAAATCTTTAATAAACACTTTCTTACCTGATAATGGGTGATTCACATACTCACCCCTTATAATGTTGTGACAATTGCTACACCCGTTACAGGGAAAGGTACCTTTAGTTTTTTTCTTGAATAAGGTCTGAATCAACGATGGTCTAAATTCATCAGCTTTAACAAGTAAATCACGTAAATTAACATTTCTTTTATATGCCAATATAGGCTCATTCATATGTTCAAATGCTGGATCTTGACACAATACATCCCAATGTCTGTGTATAATGTTCTTTATGACAGTAGATTTAGGTCCGTAAGTGTTCACACAAATCATCATATCCTTCAGTTGTTTCTGTTGTGGCTTTAATAAATCCTCTCTGGCAATGGTATTAATTTTGACTGCTTGTTGAAGAATTTGTGAATCATCATATCCTCGATCTTCAAACTTGTGTAACATATTGTTAATATGTGACCTGCAATCCATATCATCAGTACAGATCCTCTTCACTCGCGTAAATTGTGAAAAAGGCAACAAATTAAGCAATGCATAAGGATGATAAGAGTCTGCTCTTAACAATGAATTCCTATCCGTCTCTTTAACATGCAAAGTAAACTTGAATTGGGTAGGCAATCTTATAACCGTCACATCCAAAAAATCCACTTGTTCTGTAGAAATCATGTCAACAGCTTTATTTTCTTTCTCTCCTATCCCTTTTCTAGATTGTACAGTTTAGAATAGTTAGTTTGTAAATTTCACTATTCCAACTGTATTTTTAATTCTTTTGCGTCGCTGTAGATTTTCTCAAAATGTTCAAATTGACTAAAATGCTTCTTCCTATATTCTTTTTCTCCCTCTTTGCTATTCTTGATTTTTAGCAAAGCATATATTCCAGATTCTCTGGTCTCCTTTCGGTGATTCTTGGAAAACTGCTTTTCTCCAGAATTGTGTGAATATACTGCTTCTCTGTCCTATCGGCTTCTTTAGAGATGTATGGAAATTGCTAAATTGCTAAATAAATGTTCTTAAAATTCTAAAATGCTTATCAGAATTTTTCAGAATTGTTTGCCGCCGCCGCTCTATTCTGTTTAGCTAGAATAGGTCTATAGAATTTCTTTTCTTCTGTAAGAACGGCGTGGTTCTTTTCATCTCAATGTTCTTTGTCTGCTGGAAAATGGATATCCTGGGGAGTGGGATAAGGGTTTCAGTATATATTATCAAAGTCCAAACCCCAAGTTTTCCAGGAACATCCTACAATTCCTTCAACTAGTCTGAGATTAATGGCTTTGACGTAGTGGTCAAATTTAACTGTGTCCCCTAACTTCGCTTCAGAATGTTTTAATAATAAATGCTTTAGACTGATTTAATGTATTTATCATGTCAATCACCGGGACTCTGGAGTTTCTAGGATGTTCCTAGCTAAAGTTATATTTTTATCCATTTTGTATAAAATGTGCTGGTTTGCCAAACTTCTGCTTGTGAACTTTATTTGAAGTTATGTTAGGTTAGCATTTGTATCATGCACA
>JAWWEI010055453.1:0-22540 GCA_035583255.1 Pseudotriton ruber | reverse complement strand
AAGCGTGTTATGTGCCTAATCCTGATTTCTGTGAATTCTTGCCTGTTTGTGCCTAATAACCCTTCACCAAGTGTCCCTCTTAAATCCCTTATCCTCTTAACGGATCCTGAAACTAGATGCGCGCCAGCGCCGTTGTAACCTAACAATATACCGCCTCCCAGGACCCCCACCACCCGGGCTATACGGGCAACGGGCATGAAAGGCTGCGAGCAGGCGAGGGGCATGCATGTCGGAAGCTAGCACCCAGGAACGATCAGAGACCGGGTACCCCTTCCAGTGCACCAAATACTGCAGGCCGCGCCTACTGATCTTAGAAGCTATGACCTTGGAGACTTCAAATTCGTCCCGGGGCTGGGGATCTACAATCGGAACAGGGGCATCAGGTCTGGCGTAGACATCAAAGACATATGGTTTCAATAGTGAAACATGGAACCTGGGGTGAATTTTGAGAGACGCTGGAAGAGCAAGGCGACGCACCACCGGGGAGCAAACTTCCAGCACTTCATACGGACCAATAAATCGAGGCAAGAACTTCCTGCAACCCCGTGTCCGCAGATTCCTTGTGGACAACCACACTTGCGAACCCGTTGCATATGGTGCAGGGGGACGCCTGGATTTGTTGGCTTGTATCACCATCGCTTTCTGCGCTTGCGTTAAATGGGCTTGTAGTAGGGGTATGCGAAAGGCATATGACTGGATGAGATCATGTGCTGCGGGGACCGGGACGACCCCCGGAGGAGGTAGAGGATACGGGAGAGGGTCATAGCCATATAAAGCTTGAAATGGTGACATCTGTAGGGCACTGTGGTAGTGGGTATTGTAAGCGAATTCAGCGAATCCGAGGTACGTGGCCCAAGTAGAAACCTCCTGTTGGCAATAGCATCTGAGATATTGAATCAGAACTTGATTCACCCTTTCCGTATTCCCATCCGTTTGTGGATGGTATGCGGTAGAATACTTCAAATGGGTCCCCAGTGCTTTGTGGAATGCCCGCCAGAAAGATTAAATGAATTGGCTTCCACGGTCCGTAATTATTTCATCTGGGGCTCCATGCAACCGGAGGATTTGGGAAAGGTACTGTTTGGCCAAACTTTCCGCAGACGGCAATTTTCGTAATCCTATAAAGTGGGCAGATTTAGTAAGGGTGTCCGCCACCACCCATACGACAGTGCAATGGTCCGAGGGGGGAAGATCAGTTAGAAAATCCATGGTTACTTGGGACCAAGGACGGGAGGCAATAGGGAGAGGTTGTAGTAGACCCTGAGATCTTGATCGGTCCGCTTTGCTCCTACAACATATAGGACATGACGCTACATAGGCTTGCACTGTGGTCTTCATATTCGGCCACCAGATGTAACGTCGCATACTCTCATAGGTGTTCTGCATACCTATATGCCCTGCTGTGGGAAGGTCATGGAACAATTGGAGCATTTGTGTCTGTACGGTCTCGTCTGGTATCCAAATCTGTCTTTTGTAGAACCAGAGATCTTGTAACTTATACAATATGGGATATTTGAGAAGCATTTGAGGGATCTCAGCAAAACTATAACTGGTCTTGAGATCCAGTAATAAGTCTTTGTAGGAGGTAGCTAAAGCTCCCACACATACAGAGGACGAGAACAGGGGTACAGGTAGATCATCTTCTTCATCTTCGGTGGTGATACGAGATAATGCGTCTGCTCGGATGTTATGTCTCCCGGGTTTATACATTATTCTAAGATTGAATCGAGAGAAGAAAAGTGACCACCTGATCTGTCTATGTGATGCACAGACAGCCTGTTTTAGAAATACCAGATTTCTGTGATCAGTGATTACCGTGACAACATGGGGTGACCCCTCGAGGTAATGGCGCCATTGTTTGAGCGCTACTTTCATGGCAAGTAACTCTCGCTCATATATTCCATAATTACATTCTTCTGATTTGAGTTGGCGGGAGTAAAATGCCACCGGTAACGGTTTTTGGACACCCTCAGGTTGTTGAGAGAGGATAGCACCAATCGCCACCTGAGAAGCATCCGTTTCCACCCAAAACGGCGCAGAGAAATCAGGATGCTGTAAAATAGGGGCCTCCAAGAATGCAGATTTAATATCCTCGAAGGCCCTCGTCTGTTCCGAAGTCCAGAGATATTTGATGGTCGACTTCAACAACCTTGTCAAAGGGTTTACTATCTCAGCGAATCTCTCAATGTATTTACGATAGTAATTGAGAAATCCCAAAAACCTCTGGAGGGCTTTGAGGGACTTCGGGATGGGCCAGTCTCTGATGCTTTTGGTCTTTTCCGGATCAGTGCTCAATCCTTCCGGAGTAATAATAAAACCCAAGAAGGGCACTTTAGGTACATGAAACACACATTTGGATGCTTTGGCAAATAATTTGTTATCCTGCAGTCTACATAGAACTTCAGAAACATGAGAAATGTGAGATGGAACCGAGGATGAAAAAATCAAAATGTCATCCAGATAAATAATCATAAACTGATATAAAAGATCATGAAAAATATCATTAACAAAATGCTGAAAGAAAGCAGGGGCGTTACAAAAGCCAAATGGCATAACCAGGTACTCATAGTGTCCGTGGCGGGTGTTAAACGCCGTTTTCCATTCGTCCCCTGCTTTTACCCTTAACAAATTATAGGCACCCTTTAAGTTTAATTTGGTGTAAATCATAGAACCCTTAAGACAATCCAAAAGAACCGAAATCAACGGTAAAGGATATCTATATTTAACTGTGATGGCTTTAAGGTGCCTATAGTCCACACAGGGTCGGAGATCGGAGCAATCCTTTTTTCCAATAAAAAATATTGGTGCCCCAGCTGGTGAAGTTGATGATCTGATGAAACCCTTTTTTTGTTGTTCTGTAAGATAGCTAGATAGAACCTGATCTTCCACACGGGACAACGCATAAATGCGTCCGTGTGGTATCGGTTGTCCTGGAATCAATTCAATAGCACAGTCCTGAGGCCGGTGTGGTGGGAGCTTGTCTACTTCTTGCATATCAAAGACCCTTTGGTAATCTTGATATATTGTTGGTAGGCCTTCGTCTGACAGGATAATGGGAGGGTTCTCGACCGGACCCGAGAGGGGGTGGAGACTACCTATGGATACCGTCGCCGGAATCCCCTTCTTCCCGGGAATCTCTTGTTCCTGTATCGTGATAAGTCCTGTTAACCAATCGATGGAAGGATTGTTCTTTTCCAACCAGGACATCCCCAAAACTAGGGAAAAGAAGTGGGATTTGATAACACCCGCGATCACGTGTTCTGTATAAGGACCATATGTGAATTCCACATCTACAGACTGGGTTACGGGTCCTGATATCAAGGCTTTCCCATCTATGGTATAAGCCAATTGTGGGAGGATGGTCTGTGTTGAATTGGGAAAAAACGTTTCTACTAGATCGATATTGACGTAATTGGACACTGCTCCGCTGTCTATCAAGGCATCTACTCTCAAAGGGGTTAAACCCCTTTGTGATAGAATTCCTGGAAGGAGTAGATGAGACGGCGTAGGGAGAGAGGTGGTCAGTGAAGGAATGATTTGCGTTAGACCCGGAAAGACCTTCTTTATTCCCGGGTCGGTCCGTTTCCCGACTTTTTTGGGCAGGTACGAACTCCATGGCCTGTACCGCCGCAATAATAACATAGAGAAAGGCAAAAACGTCTTTCACGTTCTTCGGCTGTAATAGGGCCTCTTGTTGAACCAATAACCATGGGTTCAATTCCAGGAGTAATAGAGGTATTGGATGAGGGAACAGTCCGAACCCAAACCTTAGGATCATATTTCTTTCGTTCTCCCTTGCGATCGACCAGTCTCTGATCAATCTGTATTGCTAATTTGACATAATCACGAATGGCAGTCGGTATGGGAATGATTTGTGACATTTGATCTTTTACTTCGTCACGCATTCCTTTGTAGAATAAAGTTATCAGGGCGTCATCAGGCCACCCTGTTTCCACAGCGTATGTTTGAAAAGCTGTGGCGTAGGTTACCATATCTTTGACCCCCTGTTTGAGATCCAAAAACTCCTTGCGACAGGTTTGGAACCGGGTTTTATTTGAAAACATGTCGGCAAACATTTGGATAAATAGGGGGTACTGGGTCAATATGGGGTGATCATATTCGACATAAGGTGTGGCCCAATGAAGGGCATTACCTTCCAAATGAAGGAGGATAAATGTTATCCTGTTTTTATCGCTGGCAAAATATTGTGGGCGATTGCGAAAATGCAAAGAGCATTGGGTGAGAAATGCTCGGAAGGTCTCTGGGTTTCCATCATAGTGTCTAGGGGGAGTTGGATGTGGAATTGCCCCCAAGTCTATGGGAGGTGATCCACCGAGGGCCCCCCCTACTCCTACTGATCCGATAGCAGATTGACTCGAGGGACCCCTCCCTAATAGGGAGGTAGTAGAAGATGGTGGGAGTGGCGTCGGATTCATTTGACGGATTTGCGTTTTTAATGCCGCATTTTCCTGTTGAGAATATCCTAACTTATTCTGGGGGTCCTGAATAGTAGACATTAACATTCTTGGGTCCATTCTACACGATAAAGGGTTCGAGCAATGTGTTAGGTCTCGTTTGTCCTTTTCGTGTAGAATGGGCACTATATCCGGTAAACCCTACCCCTCACCGCTTTCCGCGCAGTAATGGGGGGATTTCCCGGAGACAGCGCCTGACGGGGATCTTTGTTGTTTCCTGAAATTACACAATAACAAGAAACGTGTTGTTTAGAAAGGAAATACAATATAAGTATAGAAAAGGATAGCTGGCACTGCTTTAAGTAATACCTGAATGCAGGATGTCTCCTAGTCTGCAAATGATGGCGTGGTCTTCTTTTCTAGAATTCTTCTAATATCAAATGGTTTACGAAGTTCTCTTCATGAGTCATGATACTCGTTGCTCGAACAGTTTTTTGATGCAATCCCCGTTGGTTATATAGTCTCTATGATGCTGTTCCACTTGAATCCTCCTTGTGCTAGAGTGTCGTTCGTTTGATTGCTCTCTGGTAGCCGGGATCGGCTTGTTATCATGAACCTAGACAGAGGACTGAAAACAAAGGGATCGAAGCCCCCTTCATGAACAAAGACAGAGGACTAACTATGTAGGTTTCTGCCAATGCTAATATCTCCTAGGTATTCTTAAAAACATTGCCACACCCGTGCAAAGCGTGTTATGTGCCTAATCCTGATTTCTGTGAATTCTTGCCTGTTTGTGCCTAATAACCCTTCACCAAGTGTCCCCCTTAAATCCCTTATCCTCTTAACGGATCCTGAAACTAGATGCGCGCCAGCACCGTTGTAACCTAACACACTACTCCTTACCTGCCCGCCAGTCCTAGAAGCAGCTAGGCTCATGATAAACTTATCTCTTAGAGAAGGGATAGTGAGCACTCTCAGAAAAAACCCAGTGGTAAAACCACTAATAAAAAAGAAGGATCTAGACCAGAGTAACCCCGACAACTACAGAGCAGTGGCCAACAACGGATACCTGGCAAAACTGGAAGAAAGGGCAGTGTTTTTGCAGCTCTCAGCACACGCAGAGGATGAAGGACTTCTGGACGAACACCAGGCTGGGTTCAGGAAGGGTCTCAAGTACAGAAACCATTGCAACCACAATATGGGAGGATCTCAAATTAAACGCAGACAAGGACGAAGCGACAGCACTGATCCTCCTAGACCTGTTAGCGGCATTCGACACCATCCACCACAAGATCCTTTTAGAAAGATTAGACTCCATGGGCATCAGAGGAACAGCACTAAAATGGATCAAATCATTTTTGACAGACAGAATGCAGACAACATGGATGGAACCTTTCAGGTCCACAGAAAAGCCAATACTATATGCGATACCACAAGGGGCCTCCATTTCACCACTACTGTTCAACCTACACATGAGCCCTCTACTTGGAATCCTCAAATGCCACTCGGGCATAGTGCCATACAACTACGCAGACGACACACAACTAGTAGTCAATTTCAAGGACCCAAAAAAATCTGTGCTATCTGAACTGGAAGAATGCATGAGAGACCTCACAGTTTGGATGAATCAGAACACCTGATACTCAACCCTACAAAAACAGTAATAATGCTAACCGGGAACAAAAACTGTTACCCAGAGTCTATACCCTGACCTCAAGAGCTAGGCAATCCTTCAATGGACATGGAGGAATGTGTCAACCTAATGGACAAAAAGCTTCCGTTAAAAAAGCATTGCCACAAGGTAGCAAGATCCTGTTTCATAAACACAAAAATTCTACGAAAGATTGTTCCATACCTCGCATTCCAACAAAGAGTCTCAGTGTTGGTCAGTTTCATACTTAGCAGATTAGATTTTGGAAATTCGATATACCTGGGCACCAGCAAGGGAAACTTGTACACTCTACAGAGAGCACAATATCTGGCTGCCAGGCTGGCCCTCAACCTTAGACCAAGAGACAGATCATCACCAGTGATCCACACACGTCACTGGCTTCCAGTGGGAGAACGGATATCGTTCAAAGCTCTATGCCACGCGGACCAAGCGATACACGGATCCAAACCCAACAAACTGACGAAACGGCTTTGAATCAACAAGAGACCCCAAAGATACGAAGAAGGACCATTACTGATAGTCCTGTTTCACAACAAAAAAAGAATGGGAGGAGCAGTCTTCACGAGGAACTGCGCCATACTCTGGAACAAACTTCCCCCCTACCTGCGGAAAATCACTCAGTATCCAAAATTCAAAAAGAGACTGAAGACATGGATGTTCCCCACACAGGAGGAGGCAGAAAGAGCCACAAAAGTAAACAGAATTGCATACCTGCCCGCAACGGAAGAGCGAGAGAGAAGACTGATGACATTACTAACATCACCAACCATAGTCCTACGAGGAACAAGATAATACCAAAATACATACTAAAAACCCCAGAACAAGACATCGTCAGTATGCACCTGCACATCTAGCAAGTAGCATCGAGATCCGTACTACAAGCAACAGGACTCGGCTACACCCCACTCAGAACAACATGAAGAACACAGAGATCGGAATGGGATCACACACAAGAGAGGCAGGACCCATATCCAAAAACAAGATCACTACAACATGACAACACACATACAAATTGGTTATGAAGACACATAGCACCTGCTCAATCCAAGCTTGAGGATCGGAAGAGCAGTAATTTGACAATTGCATCTCTTTCACAGACGCGGGGGGAAAAGAGGAGCGATGTCGCGCCACCAGAACCTAGCAAGCACACTACTGACAAAAAGAGAGAGTTAGGGAATCCACACACAAATGAACGCACCACACATAGAAGGTGAAGGGATCAGCCTCAATATGACCCGAAGCAGAAGGCGCTAAAGAACACATAGACGGTTAATCTGGGGACCAGCGCGAGAAATATAGTGACCCGATAACCAACAAGTAATACAAACAACACAATAGACAGATATGAACAAACACATATAATTGTCCATCCCTGAAGGCGGAGGCCCTAGAGCAAAGAAAGGGACTGGCCTATAACATATAAAATACGATTAATACTGACACGGGAAAGGTGAGTTGTGACCTACAACTGCTGGACCCGTTTTTATACATAAAATATCCAAGTGGGATACAAAAATGGGTGGGATCACTGAACCAAAACTGAGCCGATGGCGATCCCGGTCATCTCGTTGCGCATCAATGCCACGGAAGGGGTGATTTTGACCTATACAAGAACCAATAACATAACATAACATATTGTCAAAGATAAAGACTGGTGTGCGAAAATTCAAGAAACTTGGTTAGGCAAAATCAATATGCTTATGTCTAAAACTGCTCTTGTAAATCATAATCATCTGACTACTCAGACATACATGCACAAAAAGACAACTATTACCACCATCAGTTTTCTTCCAGTGACTGAATCTGAAGTGGCTAGAGTCATTGCTGATCTCAAGCCGACTTCTTGTAGAGCCGATGTTTGTCCCACTACCATAATAAAGGCTTGTTGTCCGGCACTGATTGACATTATTACCAAATGTATTAACATCTTTTTTTAAAGCTGAAGTACCCTTAATCATCAAACATTCATGTATTACTCCTTTGCTAAAAAAACAGACCCTAGACTATCTTAATGCCACAAATGACAGGCCTATCAGTAATGTGCCATTTCTTTTGAAAATTTCAGACAAGTTGGCATATATCCAGGTGCAAAAGCATCTGCTTGACAATAATCTTGTTGGCACTCGTCGGTCTGGGTGCATGGAACCGAGAAGGCATTGCTTGATTTAAAATCCAAACTTCTCCAGATTACTGACAAAGGTGGCAAGGTGTTAATTATGTTATTAGATCTATTGGCCGCCTTCAATCTCGTGGACTACACTATCCTGGTAGATAGACTACAATCTTCTGCAAATTTCTCTGGGGCTGCTGCAGACTGTATACGTTCCTTCCTGGTGGACCGGGGTTCCGTTAGAGTCTTTGATGGTGAGACATCAACAGATCCTTCTGTGCTGGTGTGTGGCATCCCCCAAGGCTTGTGCTTGTCACCTACGCTGTATAATATCTTTACTAAACCTTTATTTAACTTACTCAATGCTGAGGGGCTGCTATACAGCAACTATGCTGATGACACGCAGATTATGCTACAACTCACTGGTAGCTATTTGCAGGACTCTTGCGAGATCAATAGGGTGTAAGATGTTGAAATTTGAGGTGAAAAAAAATACTTTTAATATTTATTTGCGTCTGCGGATGCAAATGTCTGTCCATGAACAAAATATTTTGTTCACGAAAGGAAGATTTTTGTCCGGATGCAAATGAAAAAATACATACTTGCACATAGTACACTCATGTAAAACACATATAATATACTCACCCAACTTTATGGTAATTGTTGAGAATGCAGATTGCACACTTAATTACCATTTATTTATAAGGCACTGAGCATACAATTCAAAGCAACAATGCAGACTGTTGCTCAAATCATTTATGGGATCAGCACCCATTGCTTATCAATGGCAGAAATAAAAGTACTTGTGAAACTATGCTAGCAAGATAATACTAGCAGAACTACAATCTGCACAAAAAGGCAATATGGGATAATAATAATCTATTAATATTTCTCTGAGTCCATAATATAGACACACAAAAATATTTATCCCATTTATAGTAACTTGGGAGAAGCAAGACATAGCCAAAAAACAAACACCACAATAGTTTTATTTTTAACTAGATTGGGCGGCTCCATGAAGGAGCCTAAATGATACAAAAATGTAAAATAAAAAAAGGCAGGGTAAAACAAGGACAGGAGAGTTTTGTATTTTAGATACATTTTAACAATAAAAAATGAATAAAAATTAAATGAAAAATAAGTGAAATCATAAAAAAAATCAAAATAAAATAACAACAATACACAGCATGGCTGATTAAGAAGCAATACCATGCTAGCGCCTAGCACAGACTTGGCAATGTGCACGCAACACATGCCTCCAATCCTAAAAATGTGTGTCCAGTCTAGCAGCAGTATTGCCACAGAACCTGCACAATATTGTGTAGTGGTCCCATGCTACTGTCAGGCTTTCTGGTGGAGGGGGCGGACGATGGCACAGCTGGCTGGATGCGGTGAAGTGCCTGGGAACATGTCTCCCTATATCTGGCCTGCAAAGCGGGAGTCATCTTCACCCAGTGATCAGAATATTGGTGGCACTGAAGACTTGACATTCCTCGGCTATGACTCCTGTGCGATGGCTGGCCCCGACTGACATCCTTGAGACAAATGCAACACTGTGCAATCTCGGCACTTACCTTGGTGGAACCAGTCGGGACCAGGAAGAAATCCCACGCAGGACTCTCCGGAACAGAGAACCTGTGCTTCTTCGCAAGGGGTCCAGGACGACACTGGCAGGTGACATTAGCAGCAGCTAGTGGAGTGGTGCGGGCAGAAGTCAATGCGTCGGCTGCTTCCTCCTCCTGCACAATCTCCTCCTCTTCTTCCTCCACCTTCTGCTCCTCTTCCTCCTCCAATGCAGAAGAAGAGTGTGCAGGAGGCTCAGCAGCCTCTTCATCTGAATCTTCTGCATCTCCTTCCCAAGCCATGGATGTCGAGGGCTTTCCATCTTGCACATGCTCCTCTTCCTCCTATGCCCAGCAAGATCCTGCAGCCATACCATCCTCTTCCTCCTTGACTTCATCCCGGGATCCTCCAACACCACCTCTTCAGAGCTGATGACTATCACGGTAAAGTCACTAACACTGGCAATCTCCTCCCCCAGATCTGAAGAAAAAGATTCAGACCGCTCACAAGACATACCTACTTTCAAACAGGGACTAAAAAAATATAATGAAAAATGTAAAAAAATATCAAATCTAATTAACTAAGAAATCAAAGTAACTAAAATAAGAAAATATTACTAAAATAATAGGCTTTGCAGCAACAGGGCTTTGCAGCAGCGGTCCAATAAGCAGAGCACCAAAAAAAGCCACCTCTCTTTCCTAACACAGCAGATTCCAAAATGAACTTATTTTCACCTGGAGAAAACAAGTCATGTGACTCTTCCACAAAAGTATCCACTTTGACAATCAACCAATCAGTACACGTAGCTAACTTTAACTTCTGCAGAGACCAGATCCCAGCACTTCCAGTGCACACTCATTAACAGCAGGTGAAATGTATCAACTTCTTTAAAAAATCCCAGACCCTGTACTAAGCCAAGCTTTGCAGAGCTCAGGAACATACCAGCACCTTCTACTAAAGTGTAAACATTCAGAAACCTGTGCAGAACTCAGAAAAACCCTAGAACATACTGCTAAAGTTTCAATATTACTAAAGCTTTGCACAGCACACATGAAACACAATATAAAACATTACAAATTAAAACTAGAATCCATACAAACCTCAGTTAAATCATACTACAAACCAAGACTTTCCAAATAGCAAACATATAAAACATTACATAAAGAAACAATAGTGTGAAAGTAATATGTGTTTAGTAATGTACACTGCAGGAACATACAGAAAAAGCTCTACATAAACCATTGCACATAATTACTTTCAAGCCGACTTCCCATACAAAGTTCATGTACGTAAATCATTACATTTACCATTTACATCATTTTCTAAAACATTTACTTTAAAACTGATTTTCATCCACGGACGCAAACGCATATAATGGCAGGGTTAGAAATTAGCAGTAGTCCGGGAGCCCAGGACTCTCCATTTTTTATTCGGGCTCCCTGCTGTGACCTCCAGGTAGCCCAGCTGGCTCCTCACACTTTCATTTTGGTACAACAGTCTGGATCAGAATATTCTGCCACATCAAGTTCTGATCTAATATTCTGTGATTTGTTTTACTGACCGGTCAGTGTAATGTAAAGAGCATAATGTCTGGGAGAGTCGGTGAGCATGTCATGAGTTTGCAGGTGCAGATCAGCACAACGGAGGGTTGCAGCAAATGTGAATATGGTTGAGGGCTTGGGTAAAAACCTATGTATCTTGAAGGACAAATACAGGCCACTACAGAGGGTGAAGATGCCGACTAGTGCAGTTCAGTAAGCACATGCTGAGGAGTACAGCTGGGAGGAATGCCTCTGAAAATCATAGCTGAAAGTGCAGATTCATAGAAGCATAGCTGGGTAAGTGGGCGCAGAGGAGCAGAGTCATAGCAGGATATGCATTGTAACACAGCTGGGG
Source organism: Pseudotriton ruber (assembly GCA_035583255.1). Taxonomy (NCBI): domain Eukaryota; kingdom Metazoa; phylum Chordata; class Amphibia; order Caudata; family Plethodontidae; genus Pseudotriton; species Pseudotriton ruber. The sequence continues at coordinate 10,884 of JAWWEI010055453.1, read as the reverse complement.
TTGCGCAAAACAGGTTTAAAGAGAAACTGGACTGAGAATTTGCATAGCAACGTAGTTGGATTGTGCAGCAGGTGAGGAAGGGCTTGAAGGCAAATCTTTTAGAATGTAAAATTGTGGGCTCCTTAATCTTCATGCAGGCTCCTAGAAATATAAACCGAGGAGCCCGGTGGACTACCGCCAAAATTATCTTAATTTCGAACACTGTAATGGCGATTTGCGTCCACGGAAGTAAAGCTGGTTTTCGTTCGCAAACACGTACTTTTACGTCCTTAAAGCAGGTTTATGTCCATGGACGCGACAGGACTTAACTAATTTGAATAAAATAGCAAACAGACGTACCTTGCCTGACTTACAGCTAGGTCGGGGAAGGCAAAAACTTTCCATCAGCGGACACTTTAACCCCTTTAGTGCGGATGACGTGTTAACACGTCAAAAATACAATATGCAAACAACAATTTGAATGGGATTTGCCATTGGCATAATATATGCCAATGGCCACAGTTAAGAGGATAAAACTCTAAAAAAAGAAAATGTAACCCTTTTTAAAAATGCAATAAAAGGCAAGCATTTGCAGGTTCCTCGTTTTATGGCACCTACATGCCTTTTACTGCATTTAAAAAGACCCTGTAATGGCAGTTTTGGCATTTTCGTATTTGCGTCCATGGACGCAATCAATTTAGAAAAAAACTGTCAGGAATTTGCTTAACTAGATCCATATCATGCATATATAATGAAGCAAGTTTGTATGAATATAGCCAAGGAACTATAATAGCTACAAAAAAAGTAAATGTACAGATATCCTTTGAACACTAGCAGAATTCGAAAAAAATTGGGAAATCCATTTAGCGATTTAGGCTGCGCGTGTGAGCAAAAATTTTTGACTTTCCCAAATTTTTCATATGGGAAATCCCATTTATTTTTCAAAAACATGCCTTTTTTTGTTTTTGAATAACGTTTTTACTGTTAATGATAGAACATCTGAAATTTTGCACAAAAAAAAAGTCTTAGTTGGCCTCAAGGTTTTTTGGGAAAATTTCAGGTAATTATGCCAAATGGTTCAAAAGTTACAGAACTTTCAAATTTCAGGTTTCCTATGGAGTGACTAACTCACCTTATCTATAGCGCTGTAACCGCCGCCCTATAATATACATATAAATAAAAAAAACTCAAAACTACCAAAACAGACCATATGGGTACCTTGGGAATGAGTCTGGAAAGGTCGTCTTGGAAGGGACCACACCATCCTGAGTAGATGTCTGGAGGAGGTTGGAGTTTCCGGCCTCATGCTACAATGGTTCTGGTCTTTCCTTTCTGAGCGATGGCAGATGCTCTCTTTTCACCATTTTAAGTCCGCACCCTACACCCTCACTTGTGGGGTTCCAGGGTTCGCAATTTCTCCTTTACTTTTCAATGTCTATGGTCAGCCTCTAGCCAAGCTCATCTACGCTCACGTATGTCACTTCTACTCCTGTGCAGACAACACCCAGCTGATCCTGCAAATCGATCAGGACCAGGGAGTGGATGCTGCCCACCCAAGATGTTTCCTGGCCGACATCAGAAAGTGGATGATTATTTACATCAACAGGGAGTCCTCCCCTTCCTTACCTATACCAGGGGCAAGATACAGTATATCAACAGAACAGTATGGGCAATTTGTTACATCAATCTGCTCTACATAAGTCAGATCTCACATATAGATTGGAAACACATGAGGCTTGAAATTACCAATACTCCCCCGGCAGGGGAGTATTCAACGGCAAGCAGTTTACTCAGCAGGCCCCCAGTGTACGGTGAGGGAGTGCCATGTTATGTACCTAGGACTACACAAGATTGTGCCTTATCCTACTGTTTTGGCTGCCCAAATTCGATCATTTCTGCCAGGATTGTTTGCGGAAGCTTCTGCAGTACCGATTCCTCTCTTCATGCCGAAGAAACAACAAAGCCGAATGCCTGAATTCACTGAGCCGCGAGGGACCCGGAGTTGCACTCTGTCTATTCAAGATGGCTGCCCCGCGCGGCCAATGGAGATGGCTGCCCGCGCTCCTACGCCTGCGATAGCTGATCAGAGTGCCACTGCCTTGCCGGAGCCCCAATTGCAGGCACTGCGAGCCCTGGAGCAACGGTTCACCGTGGCGCTGGTCCAGGTAATGGAACAGTGCACTGTGTTGCAGACTCAGTTAGTGGCCACACCACTCGGTTGGGGGAGGCAGAGGAGCAAATAGTGGCATTAAAAGATGTGGTGAGCCCGCTCTGGCGCCAAGTGCTCCATTTGGAGGGTGAACTCAGAGCTGCTGCCACTCGACTAGATGACCAGGAAGTCTATGCACAACATGCAAACCTGCGGCTGGTATGTCTACGGGAGGATGTCGAGCCCCGGAGGGCTGAAGTCTTCTTTGAAGATTTTCTTCTGCTCCTTCGTCCCCAAGCTCAGTGTCTGGATGCCAGTGGGTTCTAAACCATGACGCCATGTGCACCGAGGATTTCAGGATTGTGTGGTCATGTCGGATCAGGATTCCCCCCTGGGGTTCTCAATCCGCCACCGCACTGCTTCTGGGCCCTGATTGCTACACCTGATGCCTGGCTTGCTGAACATTTAAGTACTCTTCTCCATATCCTGTTGTTATATCTGGTGCCTACATTCCTCCCCTTACTACTACAGTGGTCATAACCTTGTATTCTTCATGTACTGATGCCTGGGAGGGTACTGCCTCTTTAAGCCTCTCTTGAGGGCTTGTGGCAGCATGAGCATGTTGACTGTTGAAACTTCCTTGTTCATATGGGGTCTGTTACTTGTTCTGGTCGGCGAGCGGTAAAGTTGGGCGCTACCGACCGGGGTGGGGGACTGGGTGTTTGGTTGAAAGTTATACACCTGTCATGGGTTATGTTGCTATATCGTACTGTATGTGATTGTTCTCTTATCGTCGACTATTGTCTTTCCTTATCATGGTGCATTCTGCTGGGGGTAGTCTCTTATGAGTTAGTGCATGCTCTTTTACATTTCCTATTGTCATTATGAATGGAATGGAACTATCTGTGGGGTCCTGGAATGTGCGGGGTCTAAACAATTCGGTTAAGCGCCGCAGAGTGCTGGCTTTGCTGAGGCATATGAAACTAGACGTGGTGTTCCTTCAAGAGACCCATCTCACTGATTTTGATAAACTGTCCTTTGGGTCTTAGTGGGTTGGACCTACCCACCATGCCACCTATATGCGGGGTGCACAGGGAGTATCACTCCTTTTCCGGAGGGGACTGAGCTGTGTCCCCCATGATCATTACTGTCATCTGGAGGGTCGGTTTTTGGTGTGGCAGGGCCTTGTATCTCAGACTCCTATGCAGTTGCTGGCACTTTATGGCCCCCTCATTGTTTCAATCACTTTTCTCGCACCTTACATTGACTGGTAACTATATTACTTTAATTGGTGGGGATTGTAATTTCACCCTGTCCCGTTTCCCTTGATAGATCTAAAGATATTTTGTGCAGGGTGGCCCGAGCGGCCTTGACTTTATCCACATTAATGTCCACTTACGATTTCCAGGACCCTTGGCGTCATTTTAATCCCACTACACGTTCCTATACGTATTATTCTAGTGTACAGGATGCTGCCTTTAGGATCGATTTTTTCTTACTGCCAATTGCTCACTTACACTTGGCCACTTCTATTGGTATAGGAACACGCTCAATGTCCGATCATGCCCCAATATGGATACACTTAACATTGCCCGCTCTACCAGCGTCACAGCGCTTTTGGAGGTTTAAGCCTAACTCCTTATTAGACGCTGCGTTTTGTAATGCTATCACTGAGGCTTTCCAAACTTTTCGGGCTACTAATACCGCTCATGATACATCGGCGGCTGTACGATGGGAGGCCCTAAAGGCCCACATGAGGGGAATCTGTATGTGTACAGAGGGCGGGATACTTAAAGTGCTACGAGGGGACATTGGTCGCTTGCGTACCTCCCTAGCTTAATAGTCCTTAACTGATGATGGTCCCCCTCCCAAGGAGGTACAGGCTTGTGTGTGCACTCTAGTCACTAAACTGGAAGAGGCCCCGGATAGGGAGTTGACATTCCTGTATTGGCCTGTTAGGGTTCTGAGTTACTTGCAGGGGAAGCACCTCATTCGCCTCTTAGCAAGGCTGGCTTCTCCCCGTGCCACGCTTAAGGATATTACCCAATTGGAAGGCTCTGATGACTCTCTTAAGTCTGGCAGGTTGGCTGTACACTAACGTTTTTGTGTTTTTTTTTTTACCTCCCTCTATACTAGTTCTCTTACGGCATCCCCTACGGACAGCTCTGCTTTTCTGGATGCTAGACAGCTTCCTACCCTGCAGCATGCTGAGGCTGAGTCACTGGATTTGGCCATCTCGGTGTCTTATGTGGTGGCTGCCATTGCGGCCTTACATCCGGGGCGTGCCCCCAGTCCTGATGGTTTTGCAAAGTCCTTTTTAGAAACATTTGCTGTGCAGTTGGCCCACTTTTTTTTCTCCCGACCCTGAGGGAATCGGCAACTATTTTGTTGCCCAAGCCTGGGAAATCTCCCACCTTATGTGACTCTTACCAACCATTAGCTTTATTGAATAGCGACATCAAAGTGTTTGCTAAAATACTTGCTATGCATTTAATGTCGCTTATGCCAACCCTGATCCACCCTGATCAGAGTGGGTTCATCCAGGGGAGGTCGACCAGTGATAACTTGCAGCGTTTATTTTCTATATTAGTGGGCACTCCCGTGGGGTCCTCTGTAGTGGTGGTGTCCTTTACACTGCCAAGGCATTTGACTGCCTCGAGTGGGCCTTCCTTGATGCTGTGTTGCTGCGCGTTGGCATTGGTCCCTATTTCCGGTCGGTGGTGCGTCTCCTCCAAGAAATCAGAGGCACTAGGGGATCTAGCACAAGAACCTGCAGCCAGATACAATTATCCATGGAACACGATAAAACATAACAGCAGAGGCTACAGGACCACAGCGCAAAGGAAAGCACCAAGAAAGAGAGATCCAAAATCTCTTCACAACATGGACGTCGAATACATCGAAAGATATTCAGCAATATACAAAGCAATCAAGACCAACCCAAGCCACCTCCGAAGAAATCAGAGGCACTAGAGGATCTAGCACAGGAACCTGCAGCCAGATACAATACTCAAACCAAGGAACAAGACTAAAGATATTAAAATAGGAAACCAGGTCGCATTGCAAAATTCGACAACGCCAAGAAAGAAAAAGGAATAAGGAAAAGACAAGGAAAGTAACAGAAATAGGGAAAGAGTAAGTATCTTCCGAAACACCTAGAAAGTAACCAAGAACCGAAGCAAGCCACACAGGTCTCGGCTACTACCAAACAGTCTGACATACAACACATTGGATCAGTTATGGGATCATACACAAAGAGATAGGAACCATAACCAAACCACTACTAGACAACACTCACACAAGTTTATCGTCACAAAACTGTCTGGATCTACGGCTTGTAGAGCACAGAAACAGGAGAAATTGGCAATTCGCACTACAGACTACAGACAAGGTGTGAAAAAGGGAAGCGACTCTGCATGCCCTGGATCCCCAAAGCACACATGACAGAGAGAACTGAGCTAGGACAAAAGACATCACACCGCACATAGAAGGCAGCGGGATCAGGCTCCACAATTGACCCAAAGCCAAAGCACAACCAATTCACATAGAATGTTTTTGTGGCTCCAGAGCAATTCAAGGACACAAAAAACAACTAAGTAGCCCACATACAACACCAGTCATAGACATAAACAAAACACAACCCGTCCGCTCAGGGCAGCAGCCAGGAGCATAACGGGCCGACCGAGAAAACACATTAAGGATAACACTGACGTGGGGAAAGGGGAGCAGTGAGTACACAGCTGCCGGACTCCCTAATAACATATGAAACATCCTGAAGGGGATGTAAGGACGGGATCTCGGAAACTAAATCGGGCTGATAATGATCCCGGTCAGCCCATAGCGCATCAATGCCGCAGAAGGAGTGATTTTGCGCTATACAAGAACCAACTAACATAACATAACATAACATCATATACTTCCCCGGTTACTCGGCTTCACATTAATAATACCCTTAACTGACACTATTCATATCCAGAGAGGTACCAGGCAGGGGTGCCCGCTGTGACCCTCCTGGTTGCTCTGGCTGCACAACCCTTAGCAGTCTATCTACGGGAGGAGCTTATGGGTAGGGGGATCCATAAGGGTGGTATGGAGCACCTAACGTCATTATCTGAGGATGACTTACTATTATATCTACAGGACCAGGTTCATTCACTACCTGTAGGTCTGCTGCTTATTCAGACTTTTGGCCGTTTATCAGTTTTGCAAATGAACTGGTCCAAATCACTGGTTTTCCCTTTGTCGTCATCATTTGAGATAACCCTTCCAGTTGCTCTACTTTGGTGGGAACCATTTACCTGTAATTATCTGGGTATTCATATTGCTCGCGACATGTCGGACGTGCTGCGCCTTAACCTTTCTGACTTGCTGACTCATTGTGAAACCAGGGTTGAGGGCTGGAATGGGTTGCCGTTAAATCTTGCCGGGCGCTCTGCTATGTTTAAAATGACATTGATGCCTAAATTACTATATGCATTTCTACACACCCCGGTGTTGTTGACGGCGGCTTTTTTTTAAGTCCTGCAACTCTATGCTGTTGAAAATGTTGTGGCGAGATAAGGTTCCCAGAATTGCTATGACCACACTAACTCGCCCCATTGATAGGGGGTTTGGCGGTGGCATGTCCTCTCTCTTATTTTCAGGCAGCACATTTTACTTATCTTGTACAATTACTCCAACCTGATTTACGGGCCACTTATGTTAGACTTGCTCTCTCCGTGCTGGCACCCCTTCCCTAGGTTGCATACCTCTTGTCCCTGGATCGTATTCTTTCCTTGCCCCATCACCCATTAAAACTTTATTGTTCGTTTGGCATAAATATCTTAGGGCCTGTATTGACTTAACCCCTTTCCTGAGCTCTTGGCCGTTACAGGACACGCCCCTGGCTGCTAGAATAAGTTTTCATCCTGATTGGCCGCTTTGGGCGGATTATGGATTGGGCATGTTGGGTGATCTAATCGTTGAGAACACTTGGATTAGTCGGTCCCAAGTCATAACTAAATTGGGGCGTACACCGAAAGCAGTGTTTCAGGCCCACCAACTGGTCACGTCGGCGCGCCTTTGTTGGCGCTCCCACAGTGTTCTCCTGGAAGACTCCCCTGCCCTTAGCTTATTGTGGCGCATGCAAGAATATTCTCACCTTATATCTCATTTGTATGCCGGGATACATGAGTTGGCCTCCCAACACCCTATCCGGGCAAGGTCAGCTTGGGAGTGGGATCTGGGCTGCCCCATAACTGACACTGAATGGGATAGGGCTTGTATGCACACCTTACAGGTGGGACTGCCGATGCAGTATATGCTCATACAATTTAAATACTTAATTAGGTACTACTTTACGCCCACACGCATCCACAAGTTTGCGGCCACTGCCTCACTATACTGTCAGTTTTGTCCCACGGAAATTGCGGACTTTCTTCACCTCTGTTTTACTTGCCCTACTATACAGGCGTATTGGACATCCGTTACTGTTGAATTGATGAACATTACTCAACAGCCCATTCTTAATGATTTGTCAACGCTCTTTCTGGGTAATTTATCGATGGTGTGTAAGGAATACCGCCCTTTTGTGCCCCTAGCCCTGCTGTTGGCTAAAAGGGAGCTGGCCATGCACTGGAAGCAGTCCAATCCCCCGCGGGTGGACGCCTGGATGCGGGCCCTTGTATGTGCTAAAGACACTGAGGACCGATTTGGTGACTTCTTGCCATTGTCTAAGCTGTCTAAAAATGTGTGGGGTCGTTCGATATTTGTTGGAGGATGTTTACTCCTCTTCGGAGGCCATGACGAGTCCACTGTCTGCTGAGTGAATGATAATATGAATTTTCTTTTATATATCCCTTGCACTGTCGAATGTAAATCCTCACATACTGATTTGTCTTTTCATTAATTGGACCCCATTCCCCTCCTTGCTGTACATACGTCTCTCTTATGAAGATGATGCACTGTTTATGAAATGTTTCTGTACTCCTTTGCTTACAACACGAATTTATATTGGTTAAAATTTGAATAAAGAAATAAAAAAATAAAAAAAGAATTACTGCTTCTCTCTCCAGGCCCCCCAAAAATTGGCGCCAGACGCAGTACGGGTCATCTAAAGCTTAAAACACTCAGAAAGGTCACACTATTTATTCCTGCCGACCTCCAGTGGCCTGTGTTAGCCTCTGCAGTCTCAGGTATTATTAATTACTGCAATGTCAGCTTGCTTGTACAACCTAAGTATCCTCCACATGGGTTGCAAGTTTTGCAGATCCCTGCTGCCCGCCTGGTGGTCGGCTTGCCCAAACACACCTAAACCTCCCAAATGCTCTGGACCACTTTTTTCCAAGTCAAATTGGCCTTATTTTTTATCATCATTCACCAATCATTTGGCAAAATGTTGATTAGTAAAACATACATCTTGACAAGCAAATATTGACCCGTGTTATTGTTTGAATACTTGTTAAAGGTAAGAAAAAAAAATACACCCAATGTATACTATTACGCATAAATATGGCTCTCAAATTTGATGCTGTGAAAATTAATAATTTGTGTGATTTAAGTATGTAGGCCACTTTTTTTTTTTTCACACAAATGTGGCAAGGAGCCTTTTTACCTTTTACGAGCCGCCGGCCGAAGGTGAGGTTGGAGGTGGCCGTCCACTTTCGTTTCACTTTTACGAATAAGTTGAATCCCGCTGCAGCAAGAATATTATTACAAGTGCATCTGTGGATCTCCGAGGTGACTTTATATGTTTATAATTCTAAGGAAATCAGTGCACAGTAAGGAATATTCAGCTGAAAACCAAGACGTTGCACTTACCGACGCACACTTCAAATACAATTGCAGTATAGGCTCCTGTGGCTGGGAGATGGAGGCCCCCTAACTATCAAAGAGAAGAGCCTCAGCCATGGTGACGTCTCTGCCTGCTTGACTGGACGCCCTATAAATATTTATTGGGATTTGACCCCTGTATAAATGCTATCTTTTTTATTTTTACACTTCTGCCGTAGTATCTGTGGGACTGTTTAAATGAATGTGAAGCAGAAACGCCGTCTCCACATTGCCCAGTCACGAATGTGTGTGTGCACGCCATCTCTGGGTGGTGCAGGGTCAGGGTCAGGGTCAGCTAGGGTACGGAGCAACATGCTCTTCTTACAGACCCTGCCCCTCCCCTCCATTGGTGCCTTTTAAAGTAATCCTAGGGATGGGCGAATTCTTCCGCCCAAAAGCGGATGAGGCGAAATTCGCCTACTTTTCCCGCTTCGCCAGACCTGCGAAAATGGTGTGTTTTCGCAGGTCTGGTGAGGCGGGAAAGACCTTTTTAGAATTCTCCCATCCCTAGTCACCAGTACCAGAATTGTTCACTGAATCTGAAAATGATTAGTTGATTAATCCATGAGCATGTGTGATTATTGTAGAGTCGACTCATTTAAAAAATTGGGCCTACTTCGGGATGGTTTCAGATGATTTCTCTAGTCATCAGATTATTTTAGGATGGTTTTGGGAAGATCATCCTTTATGGCGTGGGTTGTGCGGCTGGTGATATCGGCCGTGCATGTTTTTTTGTATGCATGGCTATTGGAGCACACGAGACTGTCCGTTAGCTGTACACTCCATTTCAAAGAGCATGAAAGTGAGACTGGATTGACAGACTTGGATGTGGCTGTCATGTCATGTCACCTCCATCTCCTTTGCCGCTCTGTAAAGCAGAAGACATGCTTGCATGTTTGCATTTGATTTTGATTGCAATTCAGTGAGTTAAAGTGGCAAGAAATAAAGCAAGTACCGTGGATAGAAAAGCAAGTGTGGCTTTGCAGCCAATGAGAAACAGGCGGGCTGGACAGTGGGGAGGTGCCCCCTTCATAGGCCTTTTTCTGACAAAAGGACAAATGGGGTATGCAAGGGCAGCCAAAAGACCAGAAGCCCTAAGACGCGTTCTCAGACAGCCTCCTGTCAGTACATGTAGCAGAGAAAAGTGTACACTAGTCAGAGCGCCAATAAGACACCAAAGGGATGTCAATATCAGACAAGTAGTCAGCAGGAGGGTAACTCCATAGGCAAGACTCCCAAGTACAACATCCTATGTGGAGCTTAGGTTTGTCAAATAAATATATTAAAACAGATGACACTAATTCACATCGTCATTATATCGGCCTCAGAAGGTAGAAGGGCTGAGTAGGCCCTGCCGGTCTTTGTGATTGTGTTTACAATCTACATTACCCAATGTTTGCTATTGGTGCTCCTTTTGTCAGCTGTGTGAAAGGCTGACTGAGTCGGTCAGCAAACAGGTAGCTTTATTGTCATATGCAATAGTTTGCAGAAAATACGTAAAGAGCTGGGATTAGCACCTATGACCCAGAGGTGGTGCTGCGGCTCATTTGTGAATCCATTATCCTTTGCCCAGAAGGCAGTTTCTTTGGGTGAAAGCATGCGGCTATCAGTTTCATCCAAAGGAGGGTGGTGAGCTCACTCCACGTCGCCAGATTGGTGGTTTCCTGAGCAATTGTTATCTGGTGTTTTTCTTTTATGGTGTCTATAGAAACCAGACTACCACTATAGTAACTGGTTTGTTGAATTATGTGAGGGCTGATAAAGTGATGAAAAACTATGGTTTTGCAGTACACTGCCAGCAATTAGCACTTCAATGTAACATAGCAATTTGCACACTTGTGCCTGGTGCCTTAATAATAGGGGTGTACCAAATGGCATTTTTACCATTTGGTCGAATACTGAATGACTGGTCAGCTATTCAGCCGAAGCTAAATAGTAGTTTTTAT
>JAWWEI010054347.1:0-11082 GCA_035583255.1 Pseudotriton ruber | reverse complement strand
GCCCAAAGAAATCTGCCCACAAATCGGCCCATTTTTCCTAAAATACCAGCCCACATATCCCCGAAAAAACCATCCCACCTCCCCAAAAAATTTGGGCAAAGGTTCGTATTGCAGTCCGACCCTGTTCATGGGATCAGCCAGTGGGTTGCCGCCAGCAGTAACCTGTGGGTGGGCGGAGCCAGCAAAATTAGAGAAAGGCCGGGAGATGAGGAACCGGCAGCAGCACAGGCGTGCGTGCACCAGTCCTGCAAGCCGCCCTTCCTCACTGTAGCAGACTCTGGGAAAGAAGGCATACCGTGATGACAAGAACACCGTTCTGAGTTCCAAGAGGTTGATGTGTCCCTGAGCCTCAAGAAAGCAATGGCAATGAATATGAAGGTCTTGGCAGTGGGCACACCAAAGGAGACGAGCATGCAGGAACAGTTGACCCTTGAGGAGGTTGTGTTCATCTGTCCACCAGCAAAGGAACGGGTTGAGCAAAGGGTAAATGAGGATGCATTGTGACTAGGGGTTGATGGATTGAGTCCACAAGTCGTGGAGACATTGCTGGATGGGTCAAGGGAACATGTGTCAGTGAAGAATTAGAAAAATGTAAGACGCAATACAGCCAATGAGCTTCTGAAATGATCAAACTGAAGCAACATGTAGGGCCTGGAAGCAGCGAGCCAGACAGCTATGGGTATGCCAGTTGGAGGAAGTGCAGAAGGCCCCACAGAAAATGCAAGCAGCGAGTCGGGAACAGCTGAGATTTCTTGCTGTTGCTAGAAAATATTAGAACATCCAAGTGCGCTATTGTTATAGTGGTATCTTTTATGCTATTGTAGCTGTTTATATTATATTTTATTTATAACTATACAGCATGGACTACAATATGCAGAAAAGTATGTTTTGGGTCCGGAGTGTGTCTTTAATGTCGGTGCAGGCCGGGCCTGCACCGACAGCCCAGCCTGCCTCACAGAGACAGCCTAAGTAAGCGGCAGAGCCGCACGAACAGAGACAGCACCTGCCTGGGGCGGGGGCGTGCTCTCAGCCCAGCCTGCCTCGCAGAGACAGCCTCAGTAAGCGGCAGAGCCGCACGAACAGAGACAGCACCCGCCTGGGGCGGGGGGCGTGCTCTCAGCCCAGCCTGCCTCAGAGACAGCCTCGGTAAGTGGCAGAGCCGCACGCACAGAGACAGCACCCGCCTGGGGCGGGGGGGCGCGCTCTCCCCATAGGCGCACCCCCCCCCAGGGAGCACCACAGACTTCACGCGGCAGAGCCGCAGTAAACGACCCGGAGTGGGGCGGGGGCCGCGCCCCCCTCGCAGGCGCGGCTTCCCCAGAGAGAGCCGCACACATCTTGAGCGGCGGGGCCGCGATAAAGGCAGGAGTTGATGAGGGGGCGGGGGGGAAGGACACATCCGCACCGGCATGGGAAATCACGTTGGGGGCAGCCTCAGCACTAGCCAGGGGTGACTGGATGGCGAGTTGTGCGGCAGGAAGGCAGAAGCTGTGTGCTGGAGTCGGTGAAGAAAATGGCGGCTTGAAGGTAAGATTTTTTTTAATTCTTGATTCTGATTGGTTAGTTTTAGGTTCCTCCTTAGGTTTGATTGGCTGTGGTTGTTGTCTTTCATTGTAGCAGGTAAGTGGATTGGTGGAGGGCTGTGGGGGCGGGCTTTAAAATTATACCACGGTGTGTGGTATAATGGAAATTATCCCACGCCATGTGACTGGTTTTAAACCAATCACAGGGCTGGAATAATGCCAGGGGTATCATAAATATATATATATATACACGTTTCTTTGACACTCCAGCATGAGGCACACCTTTTCTCTGGAGGCTGGTCTAGAGGTGGCAACAGTGCTTGCATGCCACTGTGCCAAAATATGCAGTGTTTTGGCCATCGCACACAGCATGCACCCTTCGGGCATGGTAGTGCCAACATTTAAATGTGGACACAGGCAGCCTGGCACGTGGAGTCATTTGTACAGTGGTACATATGTTTATTATCTGTGGAACAAAAGCGGCATAAGGTGGCAGTGGTGTTTTCTGCCCCTATCACCACAGTGTCACCTACCAAGCAGACATAGCATGCCAGAACCAATGCATGGCAGCTTACCTGCACTCTAAGCAGGCACGTCTGGCACTCAGGCATCTCTCGAAGTTCTTCTTCCGGCACCTTGTGGTCTCTAAGCCGATGATGTGCTGACAGACACTCCGAGCTCAGCCCGGCACGTCTGATGCATGTTCTTCTGCCAAAGTATTTTTTCCGGTGTCTGCTGGTTTCCAAAACAACGACCTTCCCACAGACACTCCACGGTCTGCTCCCACGGACAGGCCCAGTACATATTTCCACCCTACATTGCTTCCACTAACCTCACCGGCCTACCGAGCATGAGTTGCATTTATGGATGGCTTTTTTCTTTGCTCGCTGCGTCTCAGCACTCAAGGTTAGTGCCTTCAACGGTGTTCTGTGTACCAATACTCCCTGTCTTAGATTTTCATCCCCTTGCACTTTTCTAATCCTTATTTCTCTCCATTACCTTCTTGTTCCTTTTCGTCTCTCAGTTCCATATTCCTGGTACCTGTACCTGCTGCTGCCTTTCAATGCCCCTGGAGTCAGGTCTTTACCTTAGAGGTTTTTTCCTTGCCATAGTCTGTGGCCCCTGAGTCCAGCCTGCACGCGTGCTGGTCATAGGGGATGCAAGACAGTCTGCAGAAACCTGTTGTGCTCCTCACAGGTAAGGCCTGATTGCACACAGTTTTTCACAGTTTATGTGTATGAAAGTAGCACACTTAACTTAAGTACAATGCTTTCATATGCAAAGACTGTTGGTTCTGCACTGTTCACTGCAAAATAAAATGTTGTAAATGTATTTAATATGTTTTTAAGAAAAACTGTGGTCCGAGGGTGCTCACCGTAAGCCTTTGGTGGATTGAGGTGCAGGATCTGCGCCATCATTCTGCCCCTACCAGGAAGGTCTTCTGGACTCAAAAATAGGTTTGGAAGTGCGCCCGCTATGCTACCAGTGCACAGGTGCTCTGTCAGCACCGGCTGACAGACACGGAGAAGAATCAGTCCCGGTGGTATCATGAATGCAGTATCTGCATGACCTAGCAATGGTGCTCCCTGGGAATTCCTTGTGCATTCTATTAAAGCCCTTTAGACTAAATCCTCTTGTATCAAAACCGCAGCTAAGTGACCTATTTAAGCCTAATGGGGAGAGCATTAAATTCCACAATTGGGACATGCTGGTCATGGATTCGGTCTGCTTTAGAAATGGGGAAAATAATAACATGTTGGAGCCCTGACAATCCTAAATTTACTAGCCCAAAGCCCACAATACCTCATTATACTGCAGGGTGAGCTGTTTCATTTACTTCACCAATTCTCAAATTCGCTCCGCAAGAGCTGAACATGCGGACTCCATTTCAGTCCCCTATTCCGTACTTTCATTACAATAACCTCCTAATCCAAACCCACATGCCAGTCTTTTAGCCCAGTTGCTTATTCAGTCGCCTATCCTGGTCCCTAATTCTGGTCCATTGACGCCAGTTCCAAAGACAGCCTCACTAGGGTCCCATATTTCAGCCCACAATCCCCATTCACCATCCTGAGTCTACTGTTAAAGTCTACTATCCTGATCCCTGAAGTTATATGGTTGAACATACAGCATAACAAATGAAATGTGTATAAGCTTTGGAATCTTACCATTGTTGTCGTTCATGCTTCAGCCGAAGCAGAACAAGCGGCTAAAACAAAGAGAAAACACAGTTAAAACAAAAGTAAACAGAACATTCAAACTACTCTTATCCGAGACTGGAATACAATGGGGAGCATTCGCCTCCGTTATTGTTATGGTATACAGATTGCTGGAGTCCAGCATTGTATGTACTTTAGTTGACTTTTGACTTTGTTAACACAGCTGCACTTTGTGATTTACCTCAGGAGTGTTTATACTGCAGAGTGGGTTAAGGGCTAGTTAGGTCTGATGGACACTTATGAGGAAAGGGGGGGTTGCTGGGTCAGGCAACCAGGTGGAGTTCAGCCTGCCAACCCTGGTGCTGATAAGGCCGGCTGTTGGACCAACACAGATTACACCTCCTAGACGCCTTTGTACCAGAATCAACAAAGAATTGGTGTCTATACACAGAGACTCCCCAATGGATGATCAATAAGCAGTACTTTAAAACTGTCTTTACCCCCAGTGCAATTTATGCTGCAGGGACCATTCAGGAATACTTAGGCTCTGCTGGACACTGGCTGCTGTGAGGTTACGAGGATGCTTGAAGAGTCAGGACACCCGGCAGGGTCCACCTCCTGCCCCTGGCACTGATGGGATCTGCTGCAGACTAATGCAATAGTAAGGAGTCTTTGTGCCAGGACCACCGTAGTATGACAGCACAAAAGCAGAGTCCACAAAGTAGATGACAAAATAGCCTAACTATGAACCTGTGTGCCTTGGATAACTGGAGCCCAGAGTTGTGTTCACTCCATTTAACCTTTTCCTTTGTTCGTACATCTGCATTTTGTGATTTGCTTCAGGGGTATTCATGCTTCAGGGAGGGTTAAATGCTAGTTAGGCTTGATTGGACACTGTTATGATGACCCGGAGAGTACTTAAAAAGTTAGGTGACCTGATGGGTTGTTCGCTAATACCCCAGACACTGATAAAATTTGCTGAAGGATCAACGTCACTTGAAAGGACTGCCCCTTCCAGGAGCCATGACACCAGACAAACAACTGGCAGCAATGATAATGTAGAGCCAACCCCATTACCCATTTCAAGAACAGGGGTTAACATGCGGAGTGAGGTAAAGTAATGGGATGAAGCCCAGGTGAAGGGTGGATCCATTTATGTCTGTTTGCACCAATGAACGACGTGGGAGGGCCTCTTTTTGCTTTTGATTTAGGCAGTATTAGGGTTTTACTCTACATTCTTTTATAAAAATTTTACTTTGCTGTTCATGTGCAAGGTTGAGAAACTCTACTATGTTCCCAGGAAGTGATTATTTAGAGCTCAGGTAGCCCAGACTTTAATTTACATTGAATGTCTACTAAAACATCACTTGCCTACTTCTTCTCTCACTCGTACAACTACGCCAACAACATATTCTCCTAAAGGTAACTCTCTACTATCAATTCAACCCTTGATTGACGGCAAACATTTTTTACAAGGCAAAGAAAGTAAAAAAAAAAAAATAATCAAAATACCATATTGTTTCTAACAACCTGGCCAGTGTAGCCCCAATAATAAGGCAACAATAAGATTTGTGTACACCTAATGATGTTGAAAGGTCAATACAACCTTTTATTAGATATATTTCATTTATTAATACAGGTGAATACTACCCAGAATGTAGCATGTAGTATGTCCCCTGCATTGGTCAAACAAGAACCCTCAGACTCCGCTCACATCTAAGGTCACCTTCTGTCCCCTCCTTCAACAGTCTTCCACGCTCAGGCCCGCTCAGGCACTCCATCTACGTGCACACTCCAATTTGCCCATCAGCCCCCACACATCACACATACTCCACTCCCATAGGCAGGCTCCCATGCCCAAATGTACTACCCCTCAATCCTGTCACTTCCCAAGGGAACACCCCAACACCCACCCCAGCCATCACCCTCCTCCGTTGCGCCCTCCTTAACATCTGGTCCATAATCACACATGTGACAGACATCCATGACTATATAACATAAAACGACCTAGGCATCATGGCCATCACTGAAACGTGGCTCCACAATGTGGCGGGCCGTTCCCTCTCACTCGCCATCCCCACCGGATACAACATCATCCGCTCCGACAGACCTGTCAGAAAAGGAGGTGGTGTAGCCATCATCTATAAATCCCACCTCTCTGCTTACCTCACAGACACCACCCCCATAGCAGGCTCCCAAGTCATCCATGCCAAACTCGCACTTGACCGCATTACCACCATTAACGTGCTCCTGATCTACCGGCCTCCAAATGGCCCCCAAGCTTTGAACAGGAACTCCTTGAGCACCTCTCATCCACCCTCAAAACCACCACCAAGCTCCTATTACTGGAAGAGCTAAACCTAGGACTTAATGACCAGGCAGACACTGCAGCCGCTTTCCTAATTGCCTCCCTCCAAGCCCCCAGCTTTCTCAAAATATCACCGAGCCCACCCACAGAAATGGCAGGACCATTGACTCGTTCCCCTCCCTAAACATCAACCTCACCTCCACATCCACCCTACCTTGCCCCTGGTCTCACCACTACATCATCACATTCAACATCCCCTCTCCCACCATCCCAGCCACGGCCCAACCACCACCACCATCCTTCCTCAGCCGCAATAAGTGGAAACTAACACCAGAGTCTATTTCTCCCATACTGATGACTCTCACTGCCAACCTCCCCAATGCCTCTCCAGAGGCCCTACCAACCTCTACTTGAGCTCCGTAACATCTGCTTTAGACCAGATTGCCCGCTTAAACTCCACCCCCCCAAAACGAGCAGAAGAAGCAAACCCTGGTTTACCCCAGAGCTTAGGAAATTTTTCATCACCAAACGTGCCTGCCAGACCACTTGGGCCAAAGACCCCTTGGCCACCAATAAACTAGCTCTCCACCAAGCCATAAAAGCTTATAAAACAGCTGTCATCAAGGCCAAGGCCTTTTCTTACAACTCTCGTATTGCCAACTCCACCTCCCAACCCAATGAACTATTTAAAATCCTCCGCAAGCTCGTAAACCCTGCACCTCAGCCCACCAAGACGTTCCAAGATGACAACTGGTGCACGTACATACAGGAAGCCATGAACAACAAAATCACCCTTCTCAAAACCACAATCTATGCAAAAAGGCAAGAAGTTCTGCTCGCCACCCTGCCAATTGCCTATGCCCCCCAACCCTCACACACCATACCACCATTTTGCTTCAAACCACTCTCCAACCTCAAAGTAGGCAACATTATCAAGGGGCTGAAAGCCTCTACCTGTCTGTGCGGCACCGCTAGTCAAAGAGTGCGCTCTTGCGCTCATCAACACCTTCATCAATGCCTCCTTCTCCTCCTCCTCAGTCCCCACTAACATCAAAGAGGCCTGGATAACCCAGCTCTTGAAAAAACCCACCCTTGATCCCTCCATTCCCACCAGTTACAGGCCCATCAGAAATGTCCCATTCCTGCTTAAAACTCTGGACAGGGCAGCCTATTTCCAGATACAGCAAAACCTAGAAGCCCACCGACTCCTTGGCTCACGACAGTCAGGCTTTCACCCTGGCCATGGCACGGAACAGGCCTCCTAGACCTGAAAATACAACTAGATGCCATCAGGGAAAAAGACAACATGGTGGCTCTCCTTCTCCTAGACCTCTCTGCTGCATTTGACCTGGTGGATCACCATACCCCCTGCTATCATCTCTCCACAACCTCAAACTTCTCTGTCGAGGCTACCCAGTGGGTAGCATCGTTCTTCGGCGACAGAACAGCCTAAGTCTTCTCAGGTGAACACTCCTCCCCAGCCCACCAGGTTCTGTGTGGCATCCCGCAAGGTTTGTGTGTCGCCCCCATGCTCTATAACATCTACACCAAACCTCTCTTTGACAAACTAGATGAGCAGGGCAGTTACCTACACTAATTTCGCAGATGACACACAGATCCTCCTACCCATCACCGGCGAACATCCCAGTGACACAGAAACCATCAACAATATCTACAACATCATTCTAGCAGGGGTGGCTGAACACCAACTCTGCCTGAATGACGATAAGACAGAGATCCTCATTGTGGGACCCTCCAGTAAACTAAAATAACCTCCCAAATGTCTTCTCTTCCTTCACCATAGCTAACAATAAGATACCAGACGCCAAACAAGTCAAGACCCTTGGCATCTAAATATATTCCAAGCTCCAAATGACTAAACAAGTCAATGCCACCTTATCCGCTACCTCGTACTATACCAATCTGATCAACTCCATAGCCCCCTTTCTATCCATTTCCAACAGAGCACACCTCGCGCCCATACTCGGTTCCAAACTCGACTACTGCAACACCCTTCTAGCAGGTACCACCGGTACCACCCAATGAAACATCAATAAATTACAGGTAGGCCAGAACAACTCAGTTTGCACAGTCTATCGACTAAGTAAACATGACCACGACTCTGAGGCTAGGAAGAACCTTCACTGGCTTAATTAGAAATCAGTACAGCCAGTCGATAAGAAGGACTAAACTCCATTTTGACTTAGAAATTTTAGATGACATCAAAGTAGCGGCTAATCATAAAGATTCAAAGTTTTCTGGTCTAGATTAAATAACTTTCTTGTAGGAAATAACACAAGATTACCAGAAGATCCACCAATCCAACCAGTAGAATGGCAAGATCATTTTAGGGATCTGTATAAATCTAGTCAAGATTTGGATGAGAGAATTTTCAATTAACCAACTCAAACAAGGCTTACATACCATGCAGAATGGGAAAGCACCGGTATGGATGAATTACCCGCAGAAGTGTTTAAATTAGATGATGGCTTTTGGCTCCCTTTCTTGAAGGGTTATTTTAATGACATATTGTATACTGGAAACATTCCTCCCCCTTGGAAAAATGCGAAGATAATACCTGGGTATAAAAAAGGACAGAGCGATCGTCCAGTAAATTATAGGCCCATTAGTCTGATCACGGTCCTAAGTATGATTTTTTGTGTAATCTTGTCTAATATATTATAAGATTGGCTTGCAGAGTTTGACCTGCTTGCAGAAATTCAGCTTGGTTTTGTTAACAGTTGGGGCACCAGAGACCAAATTTTAAATTTATTTAATATTGCCAATAAGTATGTCACTCAGGGTGCTAAATCATATTGTGTTTTTTTTGGATAAGTCAAGCATTTGACTGTATCGACCAGAACACCTTATGGCAAGTGCTAGAAAAAAAAGGGCGTTCCATCAAATTTGATTTCTATTATTAAAGTCCCATATTCTAATCTAACTGCACAAGTAATTTATAATATTAAAGGAGCTATGACCAGCAAAGTGGAGAATTTTTAAAGGCATACGACAGCACTGCCCACTGCCCCCGCTTCTTTTTAACCTGTATATAGATGAAGTAAATAGTTTTTTAATTGATTTTAATAACTGTGATGTTCCCAATTTCAACGGTCTCAAAATCCCAATGTTACTTTACTGTGATGACAGCACCTTAATGGCTTGTACCCCGAAGGCATTACAGATGCTGATCAATGCGTTTGAATCATTTATGAAGAACAGGAAATTGAAGATGTACAAAAACAAAGGTCTTGGTGTTTAGAAAAGAGACTAAATTGAAACCCAAGCCAGTATTCACATGTGTTAATGAAAGCTTGGAATTGGTAGACAAATTTAATTATCTAGGATGTGTTTTTAATTATGATCTTAGCTGGAAAGAGACGATAAAAAACCAGAATTAAAAGTTATAATTATTCTAATTGGTCCTTGCTGCGTATAGCAAACAAATTTCCTGTGAACATTACGGAGCAGATTAGAGTCCTCTACTTCTCAAAATTGCTTGTGGTGTTAAAATATGCAAGTGAAATATGGGGTCTAGACAATATCTTGAATGTAACTCTAGCTGAACGTAAGTTTCTAAGGAATTTGTTGGGGGTATCTAGGACTTGTACGAATGAGTTAACATTTTTAGAATTGGATATACTCCCTATCACTCAGGCCTTGCAAATTGCACCAAGTAAATTCTGCTTGGAAATTCTTACCAGAGAACAAAATGATCTGACAAAAAGATTATTACTTTATGCATAACTTAACATTCATTGTTTTCCAAAAAGATGGCTATCAGGTGTAATAAGAAAATTGTACTCGGTTGGGTTTGATTGGGATGCTTTTTTAGCATATAATGAGGAAAAAGTCATTGGGATCTACACTGATTTTTCGATTGAAAGAAATACTGTGTGCTAAATTGGAATCATCCTATTTATAGAATAGCTCAATATAAGCATTTTTGCCATTCGCTAACGTCGGTCTACCTATGCATTTACAGATGGGTCTTCACAAGAAAAGTAGGGGTCCCCTAACTCATCTTAGATTTGACCAATTGAAATTGGGGTCTAATAACTGCAAATTTAAGGCAGGTTGTTGCCCAGGATGTAATTGTGGGGCAGGGATAGAAGACTTTGTGCATGTTTTATGTTATGTGAATTTTATCAGAAGCCTGGAAATACTTTTTTTTAAACCTTTGTTATTGGACAGTAAATTCCGTCAATATAAACCAGCTTTGTACTATTTGAAGCAACTCGCGGATGTAAGAACTATCTGTGTGATGGATTGTTTTTTTAAAGCAGTAATTACGATTTGGAAAACTAACAATATGGGTCCTATCTGAATTATTGATGGGCCTATGTCATGTTGCTGTTTTTACTTTGAGCATGACTGTGCTTATATAATTTGATAATGATTGCTTTCTGACGTATTTTGTTGTTGCTATTATGTTATGATTTGATCTAATTGATTGGGATCATGTGTATGAATTGTCTACTATTCGGTGATGTACTTTGTTGGGATATTTATCCTGAATAAAGTTATTTATTCATACAATCATTCATTTATTCATCATGCATCTGTGTGATGATTTTTAAGTATTTTGCACAGCCTAGATATCTACAAATACAGCGGATAGTATACTGATTCTGATAGCTGGGGGGAACTCCTACAAATAGCCTATTTGCAATTAATCCATATTATTTCAAAAAGGAAAAAATCCTGGGAGGGTTAATAATAAGGAGTTCCCATTGGTAGTCAAATTTAAAGGGATACTCCATGGAATGAAATAAAAGTTTATTCAACCTCCCTACCTAAGTATAAAGTCCTCCTAACACTTAATTTTTGTAATGCAATTTATTATCTGCAGCAGCAGCACTCCAAAGTCTTGCTGTTCCAGGCTCACCTTGCCTCATCTCACAGTGCTTTGCACTGCTAATGTTTCAGTAGCCTGGAAGATCTCCTGTAACCGTAATAATGTTGCAATTTTCTAGGAGCATGCTGCAATATATTCCACTAGAAGATTGCAACACAGTTTGCACGTCCCTAGAAGGTAGTAACATTATTACAGCTTAAAGAGCTGTAGTCAGGCTACTGATACATTAAGCTG
>JAWWEI010053240.1:0-11104 GCA_035583255.1 Pseudotriton ruber | reverse complement strand
GTCCCCGCTTGGCTCGGAGGTCTGAGAATCTGCGTTCAGTTAAACAGAATGGGGCGGTGGTGAAAGAAAAGTTAGAGAAAGAAGTGCGAGAGGGCCGCCATTACCTGATTTGATCGTGTCCCCTATAGGCATTGTACCCAAGAAAGCCCCAGGGGAATTTCGATTAATTCACCACTTGTCTTGGCCGGAAGGCGAATCTGTGAACGACTTTATTCTGACCAGCCTTAGTAGAGTGCAATATATGTCCATTGACGATGCGGTTGCTTTAATTTTGTCCAACGGCACCGGCACTTTACTGGGAAAATGTGACATAAAGTCGGCCTTCCGACTACTGCCTGTACATCCCCAAGATTTCTCCCTGTTGGGTATTTATTTTGACGGGGGTTTCTTTGTAGATAAAGCGTTACCTATGGGGTGTTCTATTTCCTGCTCCCTATTTGAGCAGTTCAGCACGGCCCTTGAGTGGATATTTAGACAAAGATCAGGTTGCAATGCTGTGGTTCATTATTTGGATGACTTCTTGTTCTTAGGACGGCCGGGTAGGGCTGATGAATGTGCCGAAATAATGAACATTTTTGGGGGCATGTGTGCGGAGCTTGGGGTTCTCCCTGGCACCTGAGAAGTCTGAGGGCCAAGCCACTTCCCTCACTTTTTTAGGGACAGAATTAGATACAGTGGCTATGGTGTCTCGGGTACCTTTGGATAAGGTTAGGGCATTGAGAAGTTTGCTTGACAAGGCGTGCAAAAAAGGGAAGTTGACGGTTAAGGAGTGCAGTCGTTGCTGGGCCATTTGAATTTCCTGCAGAGTAGTGGCTCCGGGGCACGCCTTTTGTAGGAACCTTGGTTTTGCACTGGGCGGTGCAGGCTTACCCCACCACAGAATTCGTTTGTCAAAAAAGATGAGAGAAGACCTTGCTGTGTGGGATATTTTTCTGAAGCATTTCAATGGTGTGTCTGTGTGGTCGAATGTTGAACAGGAGGAGTGGGACATACAAGTTTTTTCGGATGCATCTGGTTCTGGTGGTTTTGGCCTTTATTGGAATGGTGTGCTGATCGCTGGCCAGTAGAGTGGTTGTTGGAAGGGCATAGCATTGCCTTTTTGGAGTTTTTTCCGATTCTGGTGGCGATTCATGCGTGGGGTGAGCATTGGCGGAACAAGAAAGTGTTGTTCCAGATTGACAACTAAGCCTTTGTGGCGGTGGTCAATGCGCAGTCTACACATGATTCCTGGTTGTTGCGTTTGCTCAGGGCGTTTGTGTTACGTTGCCTTTTGGTGAATATAACTTTTACAGCACGCCATGTACCTGGAATCTATAATGGCATTGCGGATTCTCTCTCTCGTTAGCAGTGGGAGAAGTTCCGTGGGCTGGCACCTCGTGCTGCACCGACGGCGACCCCGATTCCATCCCATTTGTGGACCCTGGGACTGGGACCCCTCTGAGCTTGGTTGAGAAACCCTTAGCGGATAGTACTCGAAAATCATACAGAGTGGGTTGGCGTGAGTTTCTGCGGTCAGGAGCTCAGCGCCGTGCTCCGAAGGGTGCTGACCTTGGGAGGCGTCAGGATGATTTAAGTACCTATCTAATGCTGTCAATTTCAAAGAAACTTGCTCCGGCTACAATATCTGGAAAGTTAGCAGGGATTTCTTTTTATAGCAAGTTTTTCTGGGGTTATGACCCGGCACAGAGTGAAATGGGCAGACGCATGCTGGAAGGGTGGTCCAGGGAATATGGCACACAGGTGCGCCCAAGGCTAGGGGTAGATCTGGACTTATTGTTGTGTCTGAATGCTTCGTTGTCAAAAATTTGTTTCACTGGTTTTGAAACACTTTTTTTTCGGGCTTTATTTTGCATGCTGTTTTTTGGGGCCTTTAGGGTATCTGAGCTCTTGGGGGGTTTGGGATGGCTGGGGCTACAATTGGGTTCAGTTCAACTGAGTGATGCTGAGGTGGTGATTCATCTGCAGCGTTCGAAAACTGATCAAAAAGGGGTGGGTAGATGCATTTCATTGGGCAAACAACACATAGTTGAGATTTGCCCAGTTACTACGCTGTCTACTTATCTGTTGAGGAGGGGTGGCGTGCCGGGGGCATTGTTTGTTCATGAGAATTTAGTTGGGGTAACGGCGGCCCAGGTTTTATTTGTACTTCGGAAGGCTTTGGTGCACGTGGGAAGGGATCCCACAAAGTATGGGACACATTCCTTCCGCATTGGGGCTGCTACTACTGCCAGTCGGTTGGGTTTTACTGACTCTCAGATAAAAGCACTGGGTCGTTGGCGTTCGGGCAAATTTAGTTTGTATGTCAGGAAGTAAGTTGGCACAGATACTGTTTGGTTCTGTTCTTTTCTTTCTTTTGTTGCAGGTTTGTCACGAGGTAGCCGGAGAAAGGCCAGGGCGTGGATCATTGGACATTCGCTAGTCCGCTGGGCCGACAATCAAGCAATGAAGCGTCCGATCGGACAACACCTAGGCTTCAGTCCTGACGTCCTGGATGTTTCATGGTTTGGCCGCAGTGGGATGCGCTGGGGGCAATTACTTGCCATGCTGTGGGAATTAAAAGAATCGAGACTGCCTCCTGACTTGATTGTGATTCACCTGGGCGAAAATGACATTGGGCATTCGACTTGTCTGGAGCTCATCAAGACAATGAAGCGTGAATTGAAAGTGGTAAAAAGCTGGTTTGCTCAGGTGGAAGTCTTCTGGACACTGATGCTCCCTAGGAGGGTTTGGAGGGGTGTGCGTGATTATGGTGCTATCAACAAGGGGAGGAGGGAAATTAACAGGGAGTTGAAGAAGTTTGGTTTCGTACATGACATAGGAATAGTGCAGCATGAAGACATAAAGGCTGATGCCCCATGCCTTTTTCGGGATGATGGAGTCCATCTCTCGTTCCTGGGGAATGAGCTGTATCTAGTGGTGTTGTCCAATGTGGTGGAAGGCTTTATGGAGAAATGGGGGTTGGAAGATAGGTTGTGGGACCGTAGGTAATTTTAGTCGGCTGAGTGTGGGGGGACAGGGGCATACAGCGGTAGCGGATGCCCCTGGTGGCGGAAGAAGGGGTGGGGGCAAGAGTTTAGTTACAGTTTGTTCAATCATCAGAAATAGGATTAACCCCTTTGCCAAGTACATGAGCAGGCAAAGGCACAGCTGAAAATGAGGGGGTGGGGCTTAGGCAGTTTGAAAGAAAGTTACAAAGTTACAGAATGTTATATTAAAGTTGAGTTGTTTATTTGAAAGTAATAAAAGTGTAAAATGAGAGCTAATAAATGGTTTTTGTAAAATGATTTTATAAGAGTTAATAAAGCGAGACCTTTTGTCTAAACTGTGTGCTTTCATTTGTGTGGGACAAGGTTCCCATCTAGCCCAACGCGGTCTGACTTACAACGACATAATGCCAGGGCAGAATGCGGAGCCTAAGTACCCGTTCATGCAGTCTGGTTTACGAACCCAGGCTGTGGTCATAGCATCGAGCGTGTGTAATGGGAGCAGGCAGGCAGCAATCCCAGAGGTCCAATAAGTTCCCTCATGTGGTCACACTCCATATGAGCGACTCTTCAGAAGCAATTGTTTCCACTGCGCTCAACGCTTCTTCACGCTGTCTGTTTTCCGCCACTACTCTTACGCAGAAACGCTGGATACATTAGCTAAAAACGCCACTAAATTTCACTCTCAGAACCCAACCTCAGAAGCAACAGAATATTAATGAGAAAAGTACACGCTCTGTTACTAAATGCTGTGCTGGGTTAAGTGTTGTACCTAAGTGCTGATTCCTGTGTGGTAGTTTATCAGCCGTGGTACTATCAGGTGGCAGATTTGACTCCTCAGAGTCTGTGATTCTGTAATTATTCAACTGTTGGTGTCTTTTTTGCTTTTTCCGCCAAATTACGGTCTACATTTTATATAGCTACAGATGTCAACAGGGTGTAGTGTGAGGCTGACTGTGCAAAAATGTAAGGTGCACAGATAAACCACTGTAATGTGAAACTTTACTTCAGCTGGTTCAATCTTTGTGAAGCAAACTAAAAACTCCCAGAGTGCATCAGTGATTAAAAGAAAGTCCGGGGCTGGCATATCAGCCAATGGTGATACTTAGTCACCTGATCATTTTAAAAAAGACTACAGTGCCCAGAATGCAAGTGTGTTAAAGCAAAGTACAGGAGTGGCAATATGGTGCCCAGTTAAAATGAAGTATTTTACCCAGCACCACAAACGCTTTAGGTGGGGGACAATTTGCCCTTTTAAACCATAACAAACATCTAGAAGTGACGTATTCTATAACTGGTCCCAGGGCCAAACCAGGCCCATGTGAATTATCCCTGCTTATGGGACTGGAAATGTGGATCGATGGAGGAGTTAAAGGGCCACTCTAATCAAGGAATGGCAAAAGGGGGGCCTATCACATGTTAATGAGTTTCTCAAGCTTAAGAATGCATAAGGGCTTTTGAGACAGCACAGCAAGTTCATCGCTAGCCCTGCGTAGCCTGCTGTTGCAGTTTCTATGTTTTTCTGCACTCTGAGACCCAGGGGTGTGTAACACTATATAAGAAATAGATATTATTATTATTATTATTATTATTATTAACTTTGTGTACGGTGCAGATCGATGAAGGGAGCCGTGAAAGCTATGATTCTACACAATTGTGCTCATTTTGTATTTCAGAATTTATCGACTGGCAGGATGATCTGTTAGACCTAGGTGGCAAAAACAATCGCGTTGATTCTCAATTTATTGGCATTCTCCTCATCTCTACTGCTTTATATCTGTTGACAGAATTTCCTCTGGCAGAATGACTTTTTGAGTACTGGAATTTAGTAGAACCTGGGGTGTCCTACCAACAGTCCTGTGAGTGTGGCACTGCATACGCACGTACAGTAGCTGTAGAATACTGAAGGTGCAGTTGCTGCAATGTGGCTCTCCCAGTGCATGTTGCTGGTCTGGTTAACATCTCAAATATAAAGGTTAGCTGTGCCTCCACCTCATCATTGAACCTAAAATAATCACACAATATAAATCAGTGAGCGGAGATTTAGTATTCCACCGTTCATCCTGAGCAGGCCCATGTTAGTACCAATTCAGCCAAATTCAGTTTTACCCATTGAATTCTGATAATATGTCATCCTACCAGATAAGTCTATGACTGGACCTGATACCCAATATAGAGGACGCTTTGTTTGATTGGATATTGTGTATCTACTGTGATGGACACTTGTGACCTGCTCTGCCATTCTACCTCCATAAATTGCCTACTAGTACTATTTGTTGTTGATAAAATATAGGTGCAGGGGTGTACACAGGCAACTGCATCCCGAGATACAGGAGTGTTCACTGTATGTGTGGGCTCCTTTGCATGTGGATGAACTCTCACATCCCATTGTACTTTGCTGGGATATTGGGATACCCCAATCATTTTGTGGTAAGCCCATATCTACTTGGCTATTCCTTGCACTGTTTGTTTAGCAGAGCCATTAATGGCACATATGCTAACTCTGTGGGATGCGCATCAGCTGCAGAACTCGCAA
Organism: Pseudotriton ruber; assembly: GCA_035583255.1. NCBI lineage: Eukaryota > Metazoa > Chordata > Amphibia > Caudata > Plethodontidae > Pseudotriton > Pseudotriton ruber. The sequence continues at coordinate 5,584 of JAWWEI010053240.1, read as the reverse complement.
CCACAAGCTACTAAATACAGAGATGCTCTGTTTTACCAGTGGTGTGGTTGCATGCTTTAAATTCAGCAGTTACGGTGCAGGTAGCAATTATTTTATGTGCCTTGGTATTTTATTTTGTAGAGTGCCCCATCACGTCCCATTACGCCACTGGTGGCATCATGAGTTTCCTGTTTACTTTAAAGGATTCCTCGCACTTCTGCTCTAAACACGCCCATTCAGAGCTATTTGCTGCCAAATTTCCCCCAGGGCACCAACGTCTGGCTTCAGAGAGTTCGCACTGGTTGCTCGTTCCAAGGATCAGGTTGTCTCTTAGGCGATAAGGATTAAACTGAGGTGTGGCGGCTGGGTGTGGGTACTGGTGACGCGGAAGTGCGGGTGAGTGTGATGCTGCTCCTTCAGAGGATCCTGCTGCTAAAGGACAGCAAGTTGAAAGAGTCTTCTTCAACGGAGGGAATTTCTCATGGGGTGAACTAGCCACACTGGGTAAGTCATTGTTCTGGTGGGCTGCAGTCACCCCCCTCAATATCTTACCATGCAATGTTCAAAGAGGACTGCATCTTGGTGGAGTGTTGTGAGGCGGGGAAAACCTAAATCCCAATTACACGCAGACAAAAGTAGAATAACTTGATTATCCCATCATTTTTGTCACATAGCATGCTGAACGTGCCCACTCTTGTACGGTTAAACAATATGCCGCTGTTACAACTAATGCAGCCTCCTCTGCCGTGCCTTCTGCAGCATGCACCATGATTGCTGCAAAGAATGTTAAATGCTTCGTGTGTTTTTTGTGCATCACATACCTTATACTATCCTTTTTTACAAAAAATATTTGTTTATCTTGTGCAACTTTTTACGAGGTTTGAACCAGCTCACCTCATTTCCGACTCATCTGCTATAAACGCTCCTTACTGTGTCACTTATATCACACCACTGTGTCCCCTACAGTATGTGGAACCCCTTTTACGCCTATTTGACACGATTGCATTTGCTATGTGACACGCGCCAACATATTCCACTGTTTTGCCCATATAACAGCATTGCAACTATTTGACATTGCTATCTTGGAAATATGAGATCACCGTGTCATCTAAAGGAGACTACAAGACTGTGCCACAAATGTTCACTTTTGGATGTTCTTTACAAACATTCCAATATAGCAGTGAATTACTTATATTCCCGTTATAGACGACAACCCCCTCCCATCAGTAAAGGAAGGCTTATATTCACAAAGCGATGGCACAGGTAGGTCAATGGCGCATGCTTCCACAAGGACAGCCATTTATTTATTTATTTATTTCTATAGTGTTACATGCCTAAAAACAGTTTCTAAACGCTGGGTGAGGGGGAGAGGGCGGGGGGCAGGGAAAGGAAATGCATGAGGAATGAGTGAGTCCGACACAGTCTGGATTATATTGAAGACCATGTGGAGCAGACTTCACCACGTAGTCATTCTAGGCAATTTACATCCATCCACTACACTTGCTTTATTTAGCACAAGGGGTTGGTTTGCGATTGGGAAACGAGGGAATAGCAAGTGTCATTCATGGCAGGAGTGGAAAAGAAGGGGTGTCTGTCCTGTAAACAGAAAAATCAGAGGATAAGCCTAATCACACCTGAGCCAGGTCTCTGTCTTGGCTCTACAAGCCAAATCTGAGCAACATGTTTTTGACTGCAACTTAAATTGTGGTTTTGAGACATTTTTAAATAAAAAAATATTTTTCAAAAGGTTTTTAAAAAATCTGAAAAGAAAAATACAAGCAAATATTTTCTTGGTTTGAGGCTGGCTTGAGAATGTTCGTTGACCTCAGGGCAAGTCAGGAGTTTGGGTCAAACCTACCTCAATCCCGCCTTGGCTTGCCCATCTTTAGCTGTTGCATGAAATTTTAGACCTGAATGTTAAATAGGTATTAATTGTAGTGTAATTTGCAGTACTTGATTTCAATGTTATCGCACTACTCCCATCTCCGAGAAATCAATCATTGTCTTTCTTAACAGCTTAGATAAGTAAAAAATGTAAATATAAAAGTGAAATCTCCATTTCAACTTCCTTACTTTTTTAACATTACAAAGTGCTCTTCTAATCTGTAATGTGTTTTATTACATCAAGAAAAAACAAATTTTTATATGGAATGCCCAAGTTTGTTTACATTGTTAATCACACGTGTCACCTTCAGAGGCCTGTGTACAATCAGCAGTCCCAATTGGCTATCATGCTAGAGCCAAGATGTTAACTCATCGTTCCAAGGACTGCTATAATGTACAGCTTTCATTTCAGCACTTAGAGGGAACCTTGCAGGGAGCACTTTATAATACAACAATTTAATATATATCTGCAGACTATCACCTGATATATTATACTTCATCATGATATAGGTTATATATTTATGACCCATGATTACCATAATAACCTATGAGGGTAATGCCTAAGTGTTCTATGGTTGCCACATCTTTAGTGTCTTACGGGGGTTGTACGTTCAAAGCTCAGTCAACGTGCTTAAGATATGGCTTCGTCGGGGTCATAACTATACCCGTGGCTGGAGAACCGGCAGAGGCATCCCCAATCACTCAGTACACCCACTCCCCACCTCTAAACTAACCTGACAGCTATTGGCTGCATATACTCCCTCTGTTATTCTGCACAACAAAGTGTAAAATTCCTGGCTGCAGAGTATAAGATTGCTTCTGCCTTCAAACCCATCTGCAACAGGAGCTTATCCTTTAGGCTTGGATCTCCTTCCTCCCCTCCCCCACTATGCTGGTGTGCTCTATGCAGAAAGGGAACCACTTGCGTGCTCACTGCACAAGCATACTGGCAAGTATGAAAGAGGTTTAGTCCTGTAAGGTGCAAGAATCTCTGATTTAAGCTTTGAGGTTAAACTAAGTACATATTTAGAGAGGGGCACACACACAATCTGAACACATTTTATTGGCAATAGCATCATTTTTGGATAATGCTAAGACGAGGGCAGATTATATGGGAATGTTTCAGCCCTTTTCTGCAGTCACGTTTCATGTCTTCATCTACAGTTGACATCATAGTCTCTTTTGATGTTGATTGCATACTGCATTTCTACAATTCCTCTTCCAGATGTGTCCCTTCGCAGCTGATGTGCCACGTCCCCTATCCGGGGAGCCAGGAAATCCTTGCAGGCTAGAACCACTCTATCAGTCATAATAACTGAGAGAATGTGAATATTGCTAGCTGATATAATTTAGTAAATCAACTAAAAGAAAATCTGGTTTTTAAGAGAAGCATAGCTAAAACGAGCAACTGGTCATTTAATAAGTTAACTCTTTGTCTCAGATGCATGGTTTATAAATGCCAGCGTCGGAGGTCGACTGCAACCTATCGACGACAACGTTGATGTCCTGCACCAGCCTCAGGCCCCGGTAGAGGGGCTCAGAAAATTCTTCACTCTCTGTTGGATAATCTGATGAATCCCACCCTAAAACACATATAAAGATCATACATATGGACTTTTAAGTGAGTTTGAGTGTATTAGTCTAGTGAAAAATGCCTATAATGTGAGAAGGTAGATTTTAGATGTTTATAACTTTTTATCTGAAGCTTATATCGAAATTCTGTTAACGCAGAAGGTCTTAGAATTGGTAATTCTATATACACACCGAATTTCAGATCATTTGGACAACGTTGGAAACAGGAACTATGTTTTACGAGATGTATAGCATGGGGTATCAAAAGTGTTGCAATCATCACATGTGACATATCCCTGAATTCGGAATGACGAACTCTACACATGAGCATCCTTAGTTTGTGGATAAAAGGTAAGAGAACGAAATAATCAATATTTTTCATATGAAATTCAGTGAAAATCATTGGAATTGCTAATGCTAAGTACTGAACACATCACAGTTAGTATGAGATTACTTATTGTGAGTACAGGGATCCGACAGCACACACTTAGACAATAATGTAGGACAATAGTGCCATATCAGATGGTGAGGAGAATATTCTGTTGCAGTGAGATGTTTTATGAAACCTCTGTGTACCAAACCAATGTAAGGGAGTGCGTTCTAGATCCCAGATATGAGTTTGCTTTCCTACAGATGGCAAATTTTATCTGAGGATATATTTTAAATCTGATGCCCTGCATTTTGGTACATGAAGGAGAACTAGAGGCATCTCTGAGCTGCAGAAGTTTCTCTAAAAGCTCAGTCTTTTGAAAACTGATCATGTGTGTTAGGAAGAGGGTGAAAAGCCTCTCGGTAGCACATTGGTTCAAAAATGCCCTATAATTGTAACCGTGTGTGAGGAGTACCAAGGAGATGAGGTCAGCAAAATCAAGAAGCCAATGGGAGAGTTGCACATGTACTGGACAGGTCTGGATATCCAATGAGAGACTTGCACGATGCCTAAAGGAAGTCGAGGGGTATTCTCTGCCTACCAGCATCAGATACTTGAAGTCCTTATAAACTAAGTTCCCTGGTTTAGAGACACAACAAAGCAACTTTTCCTCTCTCCTGGTGCCATATACCATGTTTGCCTGTATCAAACTTGCACTAGAATGTCGTTTTATTTCCACCAAAAATGCAAGTTTCTACAGCACACCAGCCCAATCTTGAATATTTAAGAGCACAATTAAAGAAGGCTAAAATAATGAAATGTTAGTGTAGTACCTGCAGCTGAGCAGCCACACACCCTACTATCAAATGCCATTCGTAGGACATCTACACACTTTACAAACACACACCCCAGCCAAAGGTACACTGACCACGACAGTGGCACTATAGATACTTTTAATGCCTTGAAGCTATATAGCCAGCATCATAGGTAAATTTAGCATGGAGTTGCATGACACGCACAACAAGCACTGACAATGCTGCTAGTTTTCTGAGTGTAGTGTATGTTGGTGCAGCTGGCATCGCAGTGAACACAAAACCTGCAAAGGTGTTTTGCAAAGAGTATTAAAAACTACCTATACTTCCTTTTTTACCATCTTCCTTGAAAATGAATTCTTGTCATATAGTTTTAATGTAAAAATTTGATATTTTTGATGTTATTCCACAGCTCACCACTAGAGGGCAGTAAAAGTATAGTAAAAGCACAATTGAGCTGTCTGTGTCCGAATTTCGTCCGAGAAAGTCGAGGTAATTAATGCGTTACTTTAAAAGTGCAATTTCTGTAAAATGAAGCATTTTTTAAACCAATGACAAATGAGAGCTTTGTGTACGTTTTGAAGGAGATTGTAAAGAGCTAAAGTAGTGTTAGCCGAGATTGGGCCTCTTTAGCACAATTTAAGGCTATGTTATTTTCTACACAGATAACGAATGTATAGTCCACACAATGGCTTTTTGGTTGCTTGTAAAAGCAACCTCTTTAATGTATGAAGCATTGTCTAGCAACCTCTAGTAAATGGGATGTAAACAACTTCCATTTCATTTGAGGAATTCAATGAACTGAAAAAAGTTCTAACAAACCTAAAAGTGAATTAAGATATAATCCCATAAAGCGTGATAGTTGTACAGTGGGGTAACATGTAAATTAATAGATTTACATTTCCATTGAGTGGGTGCTAACTAATCTCTAAGCTTGAATTGTGCTGTTTTCACTTAAACTGCCTGA
>JAWWEI010052129.1:0-11148 GCA_035583255.1 Pseudotriton ruber | reverse complement strand
ACACCATTTAACCATGTACATTTGTTGTTATGACTCTAAGTGTTATGACTCTAACCCGTTTGAGCCCCGTTTGAGCCTTTACAACAACCAATCCTTATACACACTGCTATATAATTACCCTCTGTGCCCCGACGCAACCCATATGATCCCCTGACCTGTTGACTCTCCCAGTTTACCTTAGTCTTGGAATCTTCACTGGCTCAGCCCTGCGCGAGTCCCTGCATGAGCGCGAGACCCTCCACGCTTTGCCCCGAGTTCCACGACGTCCCGCGCAGCCGTTTCCAGAACGGCTGATCAACGACTCTCTCAATGAAGATAGACGTGCCCCGTCTCTGCTCCCAGCCTTGACACGTTACAGGCCTGACTCACGACCCGACATTACGAGTCCACCCGCCAACCTCACCAGTCAGGTGAGCCTCTCACGACAGTGCCTTGACGTACCCCATCGTTCTGTTTGGGAAACGCCCTTCGTATTCATTTCCGTTTGGGGGCGTGACCCTGCTTGCCCGCTTCTGACACGCCCCCATAGCTACTAGACAGGGAAAGACAGTCAGTCAGTCATCGAGAACCCAGCCCACTCACTCTCCTGTCTCCTCCCTTTGGGATCAACAACCAAACACCAGCAGTGGGCTCTCGCATATCAAGACCGGCGCCGCCTGTCACCAGGTGAGCCGTGTTCTCATGATTACGGATACTGTATATTTCAAAATCCTTTAGGGAATTAGTTATTGAAAACCTTCTCCATTTCTCCCCTGCCCATTTTGTTTCCTGTCACCAGAACCCCCAGAAGGAAGGAAGTTCCCATAGACCAGACCAGGACCCAGAGATAGACCAGGATAGACCAGACCAGGACCACCCCGAATCCCATAGAGGAACCAGACCCAGGCATCCCGAATCCCATAGAGGAACCAGACCCAGGAAGATAAACCCTCATCACCCACCAGGCGGCGCCGGCAGCAGCCCTCTTGGGGACTCCTGCCGTCACCGTACGTAATCTTCAATCTGGGCCCAGGAGTGACTTGTCATCTGGTAAGACCAGTCTTTTACCTGTATTTATTTCTTGTATTCTACTGGGCATTACAGTTTGATCAGCCCTATAAATACTTCTCCGCCCAGATGGAGCAAGCACTAATAGAGTTATCTGAAGCCATGGCTGATTTAAAGAAAAGTTTTGAAAATAACAGGTTAGAGACACAATCGCTTCAACAAAAGATTAGTTCCATGGAGGCCCGAATTAACCCTCCTGACCCAACACCTTCTAACAATGAACCGATTATTCCTCCCAGTACCCCTTCTACATCAAGGATGCCTGTCCTTACTCCTCAATCCTCTAATTTATCAGTAGGAGATTCTACCGAAACTAACTTAAAACTTCAACCTCCAGAGAAATTTTCTGGCGACCCTAGAAAATTCCAAGCCTATTATATACAGTGTCTTTTGCATTTTAGAGCAAAAGCTTCTCAGTTTAGAACTGACGAAGCTAAAATATTATTTATGATTTCCAATCTCACCGGTGATGCCCTAGCGTGGGCCTCCCCCCTTCTTATTAAAAATTCTCCCTTATTAGGAAACTATATAGAATTTGAAAGAGAATTTAAGAGGTTATTCGAAAAAAGAACTGTTGTACAAGCTAAAAAGATGGAATTATTAGCCTTAAGACAAGGTACCTCGGATTTAAGTCATTATATTTCAAAATTTCAACAGCTAGTAATGGAATTGGACTGGCCAGAAGATGCCCAATATCCAATTTATTTGCAAGGTTTACGTGATGAAATTAAGGATGCCTTACAATATGTTTACCCACAACCTAAAACTACTGTTGAACTAATGGAATTGACCATTCAAATTGATCATCGACGAATGGAAAGAAGATTCGAAGGGAAAAGATTTCTTTCTTCTTCAGAACCCAGAAAACCGATCGGGATACAAGGCCCTCATAATCTTTCTGATAAATCGCGAAATTGCGAAAACCCATTATCCATTCTTGAATCTAGATCGAAAGAAACACCTAAAAAATTTGACACACCAAAGTCACAACCAAGACCCCCCTTGTCCATCGAAGAAAGAGAAAGACGCACGAAACTCGGTTTGTGCATGTACTGTGGACAATCGGGACATTTGATAAAAGATTGTCCACTAACCACCAGAAGGATTCCTCCCCCCACTAAAGTCCTCGCATTAACACAAGAACAGGAAAACGAACAGGCTCAGGAACTGATGGAAGGGCAATCCTGAGCCAACTAGGAAATTCCTTTCCTATAGTTCATTTGGGAGTTTTGACAGGTGATCATTTCCTCGTCGAAGTCTATCTACCCACTTTGTCTTCTAGAAAGTTTAGTTTACTTATTGATTCTGGGGCTCCCAATTGCTATATTGACTCTGAATTTGTCCTCAAATGGAAAATAAGAAGAAAAAAGAAAACAAACCCGACCCAAATCAAAAGTGTCGACGGTTCAACTTTAACATCCGGAGTTGTATCCGAACAAACCGAACCAGTTATATTAGAAATCAACGGACATAGAGAATTTTTAACATTTGATATCATAAAAACCCCTCAATATCAATTAATTGTAGGGATGTCATGGTTGAAATTTCATAACCCCAATATCGACTGGCGAACTCGAACCTTACAATTTAATCCCGAAACTTGTACCTTATGTGGGGTAAATTCTCCTTTGTTAATCAGAGCCTTGCCAGAGTCTAAAGAATCAAAATTAAATATTGGTACAATCTCAGGAGTTCTACCTACTCAGTACGAAGACTTTGCCGATGTCTTCAACCCAATCGAAGCCAACAAACTTCCCCCTCATCGAAAATTTGATTGCGAGATAAATCTTGAACCTGACAAACCAATTCCACATGGCAAGATTTATTCATTTTCACCTTCTGAGGAATCCGTTCTCAAAGATTATCTCGAAGACAATCTAAACAAGGGTTTTATTCGCCCTTCTAAGTCACCGGCGGGGGCTCCAATTTTCTTTGTGCCCAAAAAATCGGGGGAATTACGCCCGTGTGTCGATTATGGTGAACTGAACGACATCACCATAAAAAATAGATACCCCCTTCCACTCATTCCCGATCTCTTAGACCAGGTGATTGATGCCCAATGGTTTTCCAGATTAGACCTAAGGGGAGCTTATAACTTGTTACGCATTAGATCTGGGGATGAGTGGAAGACGGCCTTTAAAACAAAGTTTGGGCACTTTGAATATTTGGTGATGCCGTTCGGTTTAACCAACGCCCCCGCAGCCTTTCAATCTTTTATTAATGAAATTTATAAAGACACCCTTGGGGTGTTTACAGCAATATATTTAGATGATATCTTGATATATTCTAAAACCTTTGAAACCCATGTGGAACACGTTCGAGAAGTACTTAAACGACTAAGACAACATCACCTTTATGCTAAGTTAGAAAAATGCCAATTCCATACTAAGGAGGTTGAATATCTAGGACATATTTTACGACCAGGTCGAGTAGAAATGGACTCGGGAAAAGTAAAAGCTGTGTTAAATTGGCCAGAACCAAAGACTCTAAAAGATGTTCAACGTGTGTTGGGATTCGCCAACTATTATAGGCGCTTCATATCAGACTTTTCAAAAGTCGCACAACCCCTTACCGAATTAACTCGAAAAAGAGTACCATTCTCGTGGGGATCCCGTCAACAAGAAGCTTTCACCGAGTTGAAGAACAGGTTTTGTCAAGCTCCTGTACTACTTCAACCCAATAGTAAAATTCCTTTTATCTTAGAGACAGACGCTTCAAATTTAGCTATAGGAGCTGTCCTCTCTCAGAAAGGGGAGGATGGAGAATTACATCCAGTTGCCTTTTTTTCCCAAAAATTAATTCCCGCTGAACTTAATTACTCAATATTAGATAAAGAATTACTAGCGATTAAAAAAGCACTGTCCCATTGGAGACATTATCTCGAGGGTGCATATTATCCTATCGAGATAATCACTCATCACAAAAATCTTATTTACTTGAAAAATGCAAAAACCAGAACCCCACGACATGCTAGATGGGCTCTTTTCTTTAGTAGATTCGAATTTAAACTAGTATATCGCCCAGGAACAGCTAATTCTCGAGCCGATTCCCTTTCCCGCCTAGATCCTAAGACCAAAGAAAAAATGCCAGAAGATACTATAAGAAACATCCTAAACCCAATCTCCCTTTCTTTGTTACAAATTAACCATCCTTGCGATGAACTACGTATGAACCCTGAAGAACTCGAAGAATTAAAACAAAATTATTCTAACGAATTTAATAACTTAAAATTGGTCAATGGAATTTTATACCACAATGATCAAATAGTTGTCCCTAAAAGTTTTAGAGAAAAATTACTAATGTATTGTCATGACTCACGAGTCGCCGGTCACCCCGGAATGAAAGCCACACTGGATCTGATCTCTCGCTGGTTTTGGTGGCCTAAAATGCCTACAGAAATTAAAACATATGTATTAGATTGTCCAGTGTGCGCTCGGTCAAAAGCCTCCCGACCAAAACCTTTTGGATTACTTCAACCAATAAACCCCCCTTCCTCTCCCTGGTCCAAAATTTCAATGGATTTTATCTCGAAACTTCCCAAGTCCAATGGAAAAAACACTATCTGGGTTGTAGTAGACTTATTTTCAAAACAAGCACATTTTATCCCACTTCCAAAATTACCCTCCGCTAGCGAATTGGCCAATTTATTTCTAGATCACATTTATAAACTTCACGGCCTCCCCGATGCCGTAATTTCCGATAGAGGACCCCAGTTTACCGCACGTTTCTGGCAAGAAGTTTTAAAATACTGGGGCGTCGAGTCAAAACTGTCCTCAGCGTACCACCCCCAATCTGACGGTCAAACCGAAAGAACTAATCAGACACTAGAACAATACCTTAGATGTTATATCACCAAGACAGATAGAAACTGGGCAAAACTACTCCCCTTTGCCGAATTCGCATACAACAATCATATCCAGACTGCTCTTAAAATGTCCCCGTTTCAATGCCTTTATGGTACCAACCCAAAGATGCTTCCCTTTACTCATACGCTAACCCTTCCTTCCCCTCTTCCAGCTGTGGAAAACCATCTTAACAAGCTAAAAGAAATTCACACACAAGCCATGGAATCGTTACAGGAATCTAAAATTAAAATGACTATCTCTGCCAACAAATCAAGAATTGAAACCCCACCATTCCTTATAGGGGACTCAGTCTGGTTATCTTCCAAAAATTTGAAACTATCCTCTTTCAACCCTAAACTAAAACCCCGCTTTGTCGGTCCTTTTAAAATAATTAAATTACCCTCACCCGTCAATGTCCACCTAGACTTACCCAAACATTGGAAAATACATCCAATTTTCCATGTATCCCTAATTAAACCTGCTAGATCGTCAACAAGAACGGATAACTGGAAACGTATAAACCTTGACGATATAATAGCTTCCGAACCAGAATCAATCTTAAGAAGAAGAATAAAAGATAATAAACAAGAGGTACTAGTCAAATGGCGCAACCTCCCTGACACAGAAAACTCTTGGGAACTAGAAGAAGATTTCCCACACATTCCTACAACCTCTAACGATACCGACACCGGTGAGGGGGTATCCCTTTAAGGGGGGGAAAGTGTTATGATTGTACCTTACAATTGTACCTTACAACCTTACATCCACCTCCTCACTCTGCCTTACATCCACCTCCTCACTCCTCTAAGCCCCCCCCCGAGACCCACTATATCTTGTCTTACCAGCCTTACCTCCATTATGGGATCTTCACTCACTCGGTCCAGCGCGAGTCCCTGCACGAGCGCGAGACTCGCTTCAGTGCAGCGCGAGTCCCTGCACGAGCGCGAGACCCGCCATGCCCCGAGTTCCACATAGTCGCGCGCAGCCGTTTTCATAGCGGCTGTTCAACGACTCCTTCAACGCGGACGGATGTGCCCAGTCTCGGCTACTAACCTTGATAGGCCCAAGTCCCGACCAGTTTCTACGAGCCTACGAACCCGCTCGCTATCCTCACCGGTCAGGTGAGCCTTTCACGGCACACGCCGAAATAGCGCTTGGGTGAAGCCCTCGTCCCCTCTGTGGGCGGTCTCCAATACCATTTCCTTTGGGGGCGTGATCCTCCCTCCCATTCTGACACGCCCCCACAATTACCAGACAGGGAAAGACAGCTAATTTCTTGAACATACAGTTCAATCACTCTGCTACATGTTTCCCATCCGACCAACAGCTAACTGAGGATTTCTACCACTTTACAAGACCGGCGCCGCCTATCACAAGGTGAGCCGCGTCTCATCATTTTTTAATATATATTAAATATTATATTTGCAATACTTCTTTAGGAATTAGCCACTGAAAGCCTCCTCCTTTTCTCCCTTGCCCTTTTTGTTCCCTGTCCAGATCCCTGCGAGAGAGGGAAGTTCCCATAGACCAGACCAGGCCAGGACCCCGAGATAGACCAGACCAGGACCCCGAATCCCAAGAGAGACCCGGACCCAGGAAGATTTACCCCCACCATCCTCTAGGCGGCGCCGGCGGCAGCCCTCTTGGGGACTTCCGCCGTTACCGTTCACAATCCTCAATCTGGGCCCAGGAGTGACTAAGTATTCGGTAAGCCTTTCTCAGCCTTTTATCCGAATTTACTTATTGTATTTTACTGGGCATTACAGTTTGAACAGCCCTAAAAAATACTTCTCTGCCCAGATGGAGCAAGCTATTATAGAGCTAACCGAAGCCATGGCAGATCTAAAGAAAAGTTTTGAAAATAACCGATTAGAAACACAATCACTTCATCAGAAGATCAATTTAATTGAGACCCGAATTAATCCTCCTGATCCATTACCTCTAGCAAATGAACCCCTTGTTCCTCATCCTACTACCCCTTCGACCTCTAGAATGCCTGTCTTAACCCCTCAACCCTCCAATTCATCAATAGGAGATTCTGGGGAGACTAATTTAAAGCTCCAACTTCCCGAAAAATTTTCTGGCGACCCTAGAAAATTTCAGGCATATTATATACAGTGTCTTTTGCATTTTAGAGCAAAAGCATCGCAGTTTAGAACTGATGAAGCCAAAATATTATTTATGATTTCTAATCTCTCCGGAGATGCTCTAGCATGGGCCTCCCCCCTTCTTATTAAGAACTCTCCTTTACTAGGGAACTATGCAGAATTTGAAAAAGAATTTAAGAGGTTATTCGAAAAAAGAACAGTTATACAAGCTAAAAAGCTGGAATTATTAGCCTTAAAGCAAGGTACCTCCGATTTAAGCCACTACATTTCTAAATTCCAACAGTTAGTAATGGAATTGGATTGGCCAGAAGATGCCCAATATCCAATTTATTTACAAGGTTTACGCGATGAAATTAAAGATGCCCTACAATATGTTTACCCTCAACCCAAAACCACTGTTGAATTAATGGAGTTAACTATCCAAATTGACCACCGACGAATGGAAAGACGAATTGAAGGGAAAAAATTTCCTTCTTTTGAATCCAGGAGGCCTATAGGGGTAACTCAAATTCCTAACAATCTTTCCGATAGATTGCGAGACCGTGACCATCCATTGTCCGTTCCCGAATCTAGATCAAAAGAAACACCTAAAAAATTTGAAACACCAAAATCACAACCAAGACCCCCCTTAACACTTGAAGAAAGAGAAAGACGTTCGAAACTCGGTTTGTGCATGTATTGTGGGCAATCAGGACATTTGATAAAAGATTGCCCACTAACCACCAGACGACCTACTCCCCCCACTAAGGTCCTCGCACTAACTCAAGAACAGGAAAACGAACTGGCTCAGGAACTGATGGACGGGCAGTCCTGAGCCAGCTAGAAAAAACCTTTCCAGTAATCCATTTGGGGGTCTTGACAGGTGATCACCTCCTTGTTGAAATCACCCTACCAGCCTTATCATCTAAAACTTTTAGTTTACTTATAGATTCTGGGGCTCCCAATTGTTATATTGACTCAGAATTTGCCCTCAAATGGAAAATAAGAAGGGAGAAGAAAACAAAACCAACTCAAATCAAGAGTGTTGACGGTTCAACTTTAATATCAGGAGTTGTATCTGAACAAACTGAACCCATAATATTAGAAATTAACGGACATAGAGAACTTCTGACATTTGATATCATAAAAACTCCTCAATACAAATTGATTGCAGGAATGTCATGGTTAAAGTCTCATAATCCCCATATTGATTGGCGAACTCGAACCTTGCAATTTAATCCTGCGACTTGTACCCTGTGTGGGGTGAATTCCCCTTTATTAGTCCGAGCCTTGCCAGAGTCAAAAGAATTAAAAACAAATATTAGTGCAATTTCAGATACCCTACCTGCTCAATACGAAGATTTTGCTGATGTTTTTAATCCAATCAAAGCCAATAAGCTTCCTCCTCATCGAAAATTTGACTGCGAGATAAATCTTGAACCCGACAAACCAATCCCACATGGCAAGATTTATTCCTTATCACCTTCTGAAGAATCTGTCCTCAAAGACTATCTTGAGGATAACCTTAAGAAGGGCTTTATTCGCCCTTCAAAATCACCGGCGGGGGCTCCGATTTTCTTTGTACCAAAGAAATCGGGGGAATTGCGCCCGTGTATCGATTACGGGGAGCTGAACGACATCACCATAAAAAATCGATATCCACTCCCGCTCATCCCCGATCTTTTGGATCAAGTGATCAATGCTCAATGGTTCTCCAAATTAGACCTAAGGGGAGCTTATAACTTGTTACGCATTAGGTCTGGGGATGAGTGGAAGACGGCATTTAAAACAAAGTTTGGACACTTTGAATATTTGGTGATGCCGTTCGGCTTGACCAACGCCCCCGCAGCCTTTCAATCTTTCATTAATGAAATCTATAAAGACACCCTTGGGGTCTTTACGGCAATATATTTAGATGATATATTGATCTATTCTAAAACCTTTGAAACCCATGTAGAACACGTTCGAGAAGTGCTGAAACGTTTAAGGCAACATCACCTTTACGCTAAACTAGAAAAATGCCAATTCCACACTAAAGAAGTTGAATATTTGGGACATATTTTACGACCAGGTCGAGTGGAAATGGATTTGGGCAAGATAAAGGCGGTGCTAGATTGGCCGGAACCAAAAACGTTAAAAGATATTCAGCGTGTGTTGGGATTCGCCAACTATTATAGACGATTCATAGCAGACTTCTCAAAAGTGGCTCAACCACTTACAGAATTAACTCGAAAAAAAGTCCCATTCCTGTGGGGGCCCCGTCAACAAGAAGCTTTCATAGAGTTGAAAAACAGGTTTTGTCGAGCACCTGTGCTCCTTCAACCAAATCCAAAGATTCCTTTCGTCTTAGAAACAGATGCTTCAAATTCAGCTGTAGGCGCTGTCCTTTCTCAGAAAGGAGAGGATGGAGATTTACATCCTGTTGCCTTCTTCTCCCAAAAATTAATTCCCGCTGAACTTAACTATTCAATATTAGATAAGGAATTATTAGCGATCAAAAAAGCATTAGCACATTGGAGACATTATCTCGAGGGTGCCTACTGCCCCATCGAGATAATTACCGACCATAAAAACCTTATTTACTTAAAAAATGCAAAAACCAGAACTCCACGACATGCCAGATGGGCTCTTTTCTTTAGTAGATTCGAATTTAAATTAGTATATCGCCCAGGAACAGCTAATTCCCGAGCCGATTCCCTTTCCCGTCTAGATCCTATGTCCAAAGAAAAAATGCCAGAAGATACTATAAGAAACATCCTAAACCCAACCTCCACTTCTTTGTTACAAATTAATCACCCTTGCGATGAATTACATATGAACGTTGAAGAACTCGAAGAATTAAAACAGAATTACTCCAACGAATTCAACAACCTGAAATTAACCAATGGAATATTATACCACAATAATCAAATCGTTGTCCCTAAGACCTTTAGAGAAAAATTACTAATGTATTGTCATGATTCCAGAGTCGCCGGTCACCCTGGAATAAAAGCCACACTGGACTTGGTCTCTCGCTGGTTCTGGTGGCCTAAAATGCCTACAGAAGTTAAAACATACGTATTAGATTGTCCTGTATGCGCCCGGTCAAAGACTTCCCGACAGAAACCTTTTGGACTACTTCAACCAATAAAACCCCCATCTTCTCCCTGGTCAAAAATTTCAATGGATTTTATTTCTGAATTACCCAAATCTAATGGAAAAAACACCATATGGGTTGTAGTAGATTTGTTTTCAAAACAAGCACATTTCATCGCACTGCCAAAATTACCCTCCGCTAATGAATTAGCCAACCTATTCCTAGATCACATTTATAAACTTCACGGTCTCCCAGATGCTGTAATTTCCGATAGAGGACCCCAATTTACCGCACGTTTCTGGCAAGAAATTTTAAAATATTGGGGCGTTGAGTCAAAACTGTCCTCTGCATACCACCCCCAATCAGACGGTCAAACCGAAAGAACAAATCAGACGCTAGAACAATACCTTAGATGCTATATCACCAAAACAGATAGAAATTGGGCAAAACTACTTCCCTTCGCAGAGTTTGCATACAACAACCATGTCCAAACTGCTATTAAAATGTCCCCATTTCAATGCCTTTATGGTACCAACCCTAAGATGCTTCCCTTTACTCACACGCTCACACGCCCTTCCCCTCTTCCAGCAGTGGAAAATCATCTTAACAAGCTAAAAGAAATACACACACGAACCATGGAATCATTACAAGATTCTAAAATTAAGATGACTACCTATGCCAACAAGTCAAGAATTGAAACCCCACCATTCATTATCGGGGATTTAGTCTGGTTATCGTCCAAAAACTTGAAACTATCCTCTTTCAGTCCCAAACTAAAACCCCGTTTCGTCGGACCCTTTAAAATAATCAAATTACCCTCGCCAGTTAATGTCCACTTAGACTTACCCAAACACTGGAAGATACATCCAATTTTCCATGTATCCCTAGTTAAACCTGCTAGATCTTCAACTAGAACAGATAACTGGAAACGTATAAACCTTGATGATATAATAGCTTCCGAACCAGAAACAATCTTACGAAAAAGAACAAAAGACAATAAACAAGAGGTTTTAGTGAAATGGCGCAATCTTCCCGACACAGAAAATTCTTGGGAACTAGAAGAAGATTTTTCATACATTCCTACTACTTCTAA
>JAWWEI010051019.1:0-11218 GCA_035583255.1 Pseudotriton ruber | reverse complement strand
AACTCTACAAAGTGCACAACCTGCTTATCAGTAAAACGAATACAGCCCACTTGGGCTGTATTAGTTTTACTTAGAAGCAAGCATACTTTTTTTTACTGCACCCCTTCCCCTCCCCCCCCCCCTCCAGTTTGGGAGGGGAGGGAAGGGGGTACCTTCAGTGCCGGCCTGTCGCTTAGGCAGCTGCCTAGGGCGGCATTTTGGGCTGCCATAGGCAGCCACCGCCCCAAGAACGGTGCTAGCAGGCCCATTTACACATTTTGTCGTTTTTTGGGTTTTTTATTTACTGATGGCGAGGTCGGGACCTATGTCGATTGGGATAGAGCAAGGGTTTTATCCACTGCTCTATCCAGCAGACGATTGACAAAGGTGCTCCAGTTTCTTTTCGTTTGCAAGATCAGGCAAATGCAAGAATTTTGGGCTTTTTATTCAGTATTTGAGGGGGGAAAAACCCGGAGAATCAGTTCCTTGGAACCTTTGCATGCATTAATAAAATTAATGCAAAAATGTAAAGAAACGTTTAACAAAAGGTTTGCAATATAGCAGTTCATAGGGGAGTAAGTGTGTGTGTGTGTGCTTGCATGCCAAAGTGAGGGGCTGGACTCTATTTTATCCAGGGGTGGTTTGGGGGTCCTAGTCCGCCCCTCCATCTCCTTTGGCTTCCAAAGGCAGCTCCTGAACCCCCAGCCCTCCACCTTCCCCCCCCCCCACCCACAGCGGAGGGAGAGGGGGGGGGCGGACAAATTCCTTGAGCCGGCCCTCATGCTCTGATGACTTATTCACCAGTCCTAAATTGTTGCATTTGCCTCTGTTCCTTCAACAGATAAAGAAACTGAAGCACGCTTGCAAAACGTTTGCTGGGTGAAGCACTGGATAAAACCCCAGCGCTCTCAACCCTCTTTTGAGCAATTTCAAACTTAGAACTGCCCCATTGCGCAGTGCCCTACCGGCCGGTGGGGCACTGCGCAATGGGGTGTTTCTGGGGTAAAAAATGCCCAATAGACTTATAAGCTCTACTCGGGGGCTGCCCCTGAGCAGTGCTTATAAGTCTTGAGCAGTTTCAAACTTAGAACTGCCCTGTTGCGCAGTGCACCACCCGGCTGTGGGGCAATGCGCAATGGGGAAGTTCAGGGGCAAGAAATGCTCAAATGACTTCTAAGCACTCCTAAGGGGGACCGCCTTAGTAGTACTTATGTCGTTTGTGCACTTTTCCATTCAGAAGTGCCCCGTTGCACAGTGTTCCACCCATGGGTGGGGCACTGCGCAATGGGGCACTTCTGGGTCTAAAAATGCTGAAATGACTTATAAGCACTACTAGGGGTGACCCCCTTAGGAGTTCTTATAAGTCGTTTGTGCACTTTTCCTGTCAGAAGTGCTCCGTTGCACTATGCTCCACCCGTGCATTGCATTGCGCAACGGGGCACTTCTGATAGCTTTAGCTCTGGTCCCAGCTCTCAGCCCCAGTGACCGACAGAAGTCCTATTTCAACTTCTGTTGTTTATTGGGGCGGCCATCTTGCTGTACGCCGATGCAAAGTCATGTTGCATCGATGCAGGCGGCCCACTTAGATCCCTTCCCACTCTCGGCTGGACACGTGTTCGTCTGCTCCGTGAGTTTTCTTTCATTTCTTACCCAGTTCCTTCAATTTTTCTTTGCTATCCATCCAGCCTTTCTACTTCTTTTTCCTCCCTTTTCTTCTGCACCGCCTCTTTTGCTTCTTCTCTCTTCCTCAATCTTTGGGTGGTTCGCCAGCCAGCTTCCCTCTATGCTGCTTTGCTTCTGTACCTCCTATAGTACATTGAACATCTTCTTCGTCCCGTGTTATCTCTATTTCTCCTTCACTAACTCCATTCTTCGGGCTTCTCCATGGGGCCCACCTAGTTCTCT
Source organism: Pseudotriton ruber (assembly GCA_035583255.1). Lineage (NCBI taxonomy): Eukaryota > Metazoa > Chordata > Amphibia > Caudata > Plethodontidae > Pseudotriton > Pseudotriton ruber. The sequence goes on along the minus strand of JAWWEI010051019.1, from coordinate 9,334 downwards.
GGAACGTACGCACCTGCTGGCATAGCACTGGGGCCTTTTCTTCCCTGCTTTCCTGTCCTCGGATCTGAGGTCACCAGCAGGAAAAAGTTGGAATACTAAGTCCTTCTGGTGTGCAGTAGCAGCGGAGAAGGCGATAGCATAAGCGGTAGCTTTGCTTTGTACTCGGGGATCGGATGGTTTTGTAAGGCGAGTAGGGCTTGCTAGTGTGGAGGGAGGAGGAGGAAAGAGGAGAGGGACGAGGAGGAGCAGGAGGAGGGTTAGTCTCTGAGCCCATTGGACAGTGAGACACCACGTGGTTGGAGGTTCGGCCTTTAAGGAAGAATAAAGGCAGGGCTGGCCCGTCCATTAGGTAGAACAGGCGGTTGCCTAGGGCGGCACCTCCCAGGGGGACGGCACTTTTTTTGTTCTGCCTGAGGTCATGTGTGTGTGCGCGCCGGGCTGGTGCCGCTTTTGGATGCCCTTGTGACCAGGCAGTAGGCAATCCAGCCATCCGTCCGTCACCCATGAAAGCAACAGATGGATTTCGATTTTGCGGGCGGCTAGACCACCCACTTCCCCGGCACCAGCCAATCCGCGATGGCGTTAAGCGCCGGGCGGGACGCGCGTGGTGTGGATTTGCGCATGCGTGACTGTCTGACGATCAGCCCACACTATTGGGCCGGCTGGCCTCTGCAGGCTCTTCACGACGCGTAATAACACGTCGTGAAGAGCCTGCCCAAAGTAAAAAAAACAAAACACAATGTTTTTGTGGACTGTGCAGCAGTCAGGCCGCCTGCCCGGGCCAGCCCATGCATTTTAGGCTGCAGCTGTGTAGCGGCGGCACACGCACAGCCCGGCCTCCGAGCCCCACACACCCCCAGCTGACCTCGTCATTAGTGGCAGGATAGAAGCAGAGAACACGGTGTGCCCCACCTCCCCATCCCCTTAGCTCAACACGTTTTTTCTTTTTAACTACATTTATTGTGTTTAACAATTATAAACAAATACAATAGTTGTACACACTGCCTCTTGTACAATATGAAGTCAAAACAAACAATGTCACATAATTATGAATATTTAGGAGGCATGAAGGTCCACAGTATATTTTAGGGCATGATGATTGTACATTGATGAATGAAAATGTCCATTGAATAAACAATAAACACATCTCAATAGGCAAATAACGTGGTCATGAGCAGACAAGATTTTACATTTGAAAAGGTGATGCAGAAAACTTCACCATCTAAATACGGCTATATTTAAAAGCAGCCACATAGCAACTTTTTCAAAAATAACATGGCTAACGGAGAGCAGCAATATTGAATTAAGGTCCCGCAGATCAGAGTCCCACCACTCCTCCAGCTCTCAAAAGGTCGGCAAACGGCAGTCTCACAGTCCCATTGTACGGCATTCCAGGCGGAAGACACCCACTGATGAAACTTTTGAAGATAAACCACTTTTGAATGAGATGTGTCCTCCGCATCCAACGCTGCATCTACTTCAAAACTACCAACGTAGCGCAGGTTACACCTGATATGACTGAGTGCACATTTTCCAACTCCTCAACGAGTGATACCGCCTTCATTCAGTACTATAGCCATACCAACTCGATAATTATAGCTGCAGGCCATGCCCCGCCCGCAAACTCACAGCAGAAGCAAGTCACTTCGTAGGCTAAAACACTGACTGCAGTCGTAGTCAGGTACTACAGCATCAGCGGCCATTTTGTTGACATACCACCATGAGAATATAGGAGGTGTCAGGCATAACAATCCTGGCGAGCCAGCGATCTGACCGGCGCACTTTAATAAATTCACAGTCGACTGCCATATCAGGAAAACAGGAGCAAGTCCTCCAATGTCGCGACTCCAGACTTAGCACCGCCACAATGGCAGCGGCACCCAGCCCAACTGCGGACAACGCAGAAAGCCGCTCGCCATCGCCGAGAAAGCCAGGGAGGGCCAGACTCCGCCCGTCGGGACCAGCAGACCTTCCCGCTCTGAATTATGGTCTCCGTGTGTACCGGGGCCAGCTCCCATCGGCAGAACGCTGTATATCATCGGGAGCCCATGATCCCCCTGACCGGCCATCATGGCCGCCCGGCCACGCCCCCAGCTCAACACGGTTGACAGCAGGCCAGCAGCCAGCCAGAAGCACGCACACCCACCCCAAGTCCAGGACAGGAGGAGACTCAGGTAAGGGGCACAAAGCGCCTACAAGTAGATGTCGCAAGATCGTTGATAGCATAGCTTTTATGTATTTCACATAACGCGGAAAAAGTGGTTTACATTCGGCCATTATACAGCCCTCATTTTGTGTACCCACCCCTACAGTCACTGGGATAGCACTGGCTCACTCAGGGATGCAACTTGCCAAGGCTCCCACTTTAAAAAGTGTTCCATTGCTCACAGCAATGCCATAGGGCGCAATATGATGAGTGAGAGAGACAACACATAGCAACTCAATAGTAACGTGCATATTAGTTTGAGGACTGGACGGTGTTATATTTTGCTATGTTGTCAAAAAAATGGTATCTGCCTGTAGAAATGGGTAGTGGCATGGTGCTCTGCACCTTCGGTGCCTTCGCTTCAACTCTTTTTTTTTTTTTTTTAATGAACATGCTTCACTGTCTGTGGATTCTGGAGGATGTTGTCTGACACATTTGCATTTTTTTAATGTCTGGCTGCACCTGAAAAAAAAAATCCAAACAAAATTCCCCTGAATCCTCATAGAGGGCCCTTTTCACACAATATTTACCGTCGGACTTCAGTGTTAGTCACATCCAAACTGTAATTTACTTGCCAAGTTAAAGTTTTGTGAAAAAGTACCCGGCCTCCAGGCATTCATATTACCAAAATCGTGAGAAGCGCCCTTAACCTCCCCCCCATCACTTAACAAAGGGTGGCACACATTTTCCTCTGCCAGCCCCACCCCTCGCTTATCAGAGGGCAGCACTTTCCGACTCTGCCTGGGGTGGCCAAAAACGTTGGGCCGGGCCTGAATAAAGGAATACTCATTTGGGCGTCCCTGCCCTAGGCGGCCAACAGCAAAGGACCACACAGCTAAGGACCGTGTCTGTTAACGGGTCCATTTACGGGAACTGTTGTAGGGGGCTGTTCAAGAGGTTCTAGGTACGCTCAGCCTGCCCAAGGTAAGTCCAAGGAGCCCTCACCTGTCAGCGCAGACCGGTTTCATCTTGGGCCGGGGGGTTCCACTAAGACGAAAAGAAAAGAAAAAAACAAGTGGCCTATCCACTTACATTTTATTTCTTACTATATCTTACTGCTAGCTAATGTCATTAGCCCAGAATTGCTGACTATCCTTTGTTTGTCTAGTGTTGTCTTATCTATTAGGCAGGGTTCATAATACTAGTTTTTCACAAAGTTATGTGGGTACAGAAAGAAAAAAAAGCGGGAGTACTCTTTGGCAGAATATTTTGTTATAAAAAAATAACACAAACACAAGCAATGTTTCTTGGCAGAGGCAAGCTCTCATAGGTAAAATATCACAATAGGCTAAAGAAGGGGTGAGAAAGGGAACAGCTACGCAGAACAGTAATGGCAAAAACAACGCTATGGCAGAAACACAATAATGGCAAAAGTATTCTGAAAACAAGACTCACTAAGCTATGGTCATCACAGGCACTCTTGCCGCGGGAGAGTGATCCCTTAGCCCCACATGTAACACCTGGGTGGCAGGTTGTATCGCACAGCAGAACGCAGCACCTGAGACAGGAGACTACTTCTAGAAAGTGAGTTGTTCACCACACTGCAGATATTGAAATTGGCTGAGTTGTTCCCGGGTGGCTCATTTACTAGTTTTCACTCCATGTGTGGGGATGTCAGGCCTACAGCTTTATTGATACTATATTACCTACGACTGAAAGCAGAACTGAAGTCTTGGCTGCCCTCTTTCCCTACTCTACCCCAGGAACTCCCATTATGCACCTACCTCACTGGTTCTAGGGCAGATACACACTGGGTATCAAACATTATGTCACTACTGCTAAAACACACTAGTTCCCTGAAATATCAATAGGAAAGAAACCTGGGTTATGTATTGGAGGATGAATGTTGGCAGAGTTGCCTGATGTCTGTTGCTGATGTGGGTAGCAACTATGGATTCAAAATGACACAGTGTAAGTTATTGCACAGAATACATTACTCTCCCGAGCGTCTGAAAGCGATTTATCCTGATAGATCGGCTGAATGCCCAAAATGTAAAACCCTGGTTGCAGACTGGTTCCACATGTGGGGGAAGTACCCTTTTATCTTTTCATTTTGGTCTGAAGTGGACACAAGAGTGAATGAGATATTGAACGTTACTATACCACTTGACCCAAAGACCTGGTTATTGCTACAATCAGGTGAACTAACAGGCCTGGCCCGTAAATTCTTTCAAGCAGCGTGTGGAGTAGCTAGGTCGATAGTACTACAATTTTGGATGAATAATAAACCACCGTCATTTTCACTATGGTGGGACAAACTAGTCAGAACTGAATCTCTAGATAAGCAATATAGAGACATTCAACTACCAGGCTCGAAAAAGCCTACTCATTGGGGCTTACTTGATATATACCTGTCTCGTTCTGATCCATTGATTCATTGAACAATATGTCCACTACGAACGTTGATAGGCTGGCTGTAGTATACTGAGACTGTAGGTTTATGTGATGGGGGAAAATTGGGTGGTTGGGGAATAGTTGAACTATTATTTTTTTGATTGTTGCTTGAATTATCCTCTTGAATGGTTGATTCAACGCTTGTATCAAGATACCACGAGTACGATACCAGTTGAATTGACAAGACAAAAAAAAAAAAGTATGGTCAACTTTTAATCTATACCACTTGTCGACCAATTGTGTACAACAGTTCACTTGCTGGTTCCTTCAGTATTTGGAGATATAAACGTTTCTCCTGTAACAAGTGTATGCTAACCCTTCTTTTTTCTTCTGTTGATGATTCAATAAAAAACATTTTTTTTTAAAGTCTTGTCGGTGACCACCTCCCCTGTCGGTGTTTGTGTCTGTGTAGGATAAGTGCCGCAGTGTTCACCTGCTTCAGCACAAGATGGCACCCCTACCCAGAGCACCCCTGCGTGCCCTTACCACCTCCAGCCACCTTAATTTATGCCCCAAGACCTCCCCTGCACGCTCCAGGTAGCTCAGAACTCCCAGCACCTCCGCCTGCCTGCCCACACTGCGCCCCTGAGAACTCCAATATCCCTGACCCCTCCAGAACTCCTGACTCACCAGACCAATTCCCCACTAAAAACCCCACACTCTCCGATTCCCCCAGCTGCACCTTCCAGAGCACCTCTGCGCGCTCCTGCCAGCCTTACCCCCCTTGACACCCCCAGTCAGGTCACCCTAAAGGTCTCTGACCCAGTCGTGCCCTTGGCCCATCCTCATAAGCAAGCCTGGCCCCCTTGACGGACCTCGGAATCCTCTGCCCGACACCAGCCAAAGTCCCAACCCTAGGAATAGTCCCAGACTCCCCTCAGTCTCCACATACCTCTCACTCTTTCACTGTGCACACTGAGGCCTCCGGTGTTCGCCCTTGGCCAACAACATGTGGGCCTTACCACCACCAGGCACCGGGACTTAGGTCGCAGGCTCAGTGGCCTCTGACAAAGTAAGTATTGCTTCACCTTCCCTTCCCAGTTTCCATAGACAAGGACCATGAGCCTGGCCACCAATGGGCACCGGGGTTTTAGATAGATACAGGATTGGGTACCTGTTTCCCTTTCCCTGTTACCCCCACGATAAAGTTAGTTAGGAACTTGATAAGTGGATCTGGCTACAACTGCACATCCAGGTGAAGTTAAAGCTAGGGGCCAGGCCTATGTTCATTTATGTTTAGTTTGACCTCCCTGTTCATCCCTGGGCAATATGAAATAAGGGGCACCATCCTGTTATGATTATAAATAGAATCAAAAATTACCTTTAGTAGATGAGACAGGGGAGAGTTCAGAGGAGCTGACTTTGGTTGGCTACGGCCTTCCCGCAGAATACCGCATGAAGGCCGGCGCCACCGGCTGAATATTAGTGAAGGATTCTGTAATACTGAAGAGGATTGGTTTGGTTTGTGTCTATTGTTTTCTCTGGTTCTGGTCAGACATTGGAATTTCTTTTCCCTGTAGTAACGACAGGAGGACCCGGTTGGTTAGTATCAACCAAGCAGTCAGTTTCTCTAATGTCCAGATTTAAGCTATGTGACACGGGAAATAAGGTTGGCTCACCTGTAGTTTGTGGCGCCGACACTGTTCTGTAGTCCTGGTATACTGTAGTAATATTGAGAAGGTTTGTTGCGAAGGATCTGTAGTTATACTGGTCTCTTACAGGCCATATATAATGTCTTTGTGAAGAAACCGTTTGAGCAGAGAATGGAGTAAGTCCCAAGAGTTCACATATATCTGGAGGACAGTTCCTCAATGCAATGTCAGTTATACGGAGAAACGTGACGTACAATTCAAAGGCCGAGAGAGAGGGAGGGAGTAGTCCCAATTACACCTCCACTGGGAGGAGCCGCGCGGAGCGTGATCGTCTCACGCGAGCATGCTCAAAAAAGAGTAGCGCAAAAGTAAGAGAACACTCACGGGATGTCCCTTCAAAGGAATTTTAGTACCTTAAACGTTTTCAGAGTCTGAAGTTTTCTCAAGTTCACCGATAGGGCCACCTGGATGTCGGAGCCGTCTTGAAGACGTCCAGTCAACGGATTCAGGCAGTTGCAAAGGCTCAGGGAGGTTGCTGAGCAACGACTCAAGGAGGAGAGCTTGAGCTCGTTGGGTTCTAAAGAGAGCCTCGAGAAGGTCTGTGGAGTTCTAGACTATTCTTCCTAGAGGGTAAGTGGTCTGTGGGGAAGTAAGTGTGTGTATGTGAGGGTCTAATATGTTACGGGAGTAGTGTGTGCTAGTCTAAGGCAGTAGTGTGTGACGTGAGACTAGGGATGTAACACCATCCCCCACAGGCATCTGGCACAGAGAAAGGGGAGACCACCCCACCATGCATTGGGAATACAATACTTTATAAGGAGCCCCATCCCCCACAGGCAACTGGGTCTTTTTAATCCAGGTGGCGGAGCCCCAGCTCCATTGCCCTCCATAACGTGACGAGGCGCGCAACCCGCATCCTGGAGAATCAAAATTGCTGCGAAGCCCCACACAAACCTTTCCCAGATTTACCTAAAATCGCTCCCACAGCTTCCTACACCTTTCTGCATCCTCTCTGGTACTCTTCTGCATGATTATGCGCACTGGCTCTCCTGCCTGCTAGCCTCAGGTGGCCTCTATGGGACTCTCTGTGTGCTGAAACATGTCCTGTGTTACTGTGTGGCTCATCTTGGTCCTTGATGGTTAAGTGAAAATGCTCGCTTGTCCTCTTGGCCACAGGTGTCTCCACCCATGGTGCCCAACCACCACCAGAATCCCAGCATGGGCCAGGCCACCATCGGCACCTGGATTAGGCCGCAGGCTGAGTGGCCTGGGGCACATGTAGGGAATGTGGACCCAGCCACCATCGGCACCCGGGATTAGTGGAATATAGCAAGAAACAGAGCCTGCTTCACTTGTGTTTTTTTCCCATTGTTTTGCATAAAGTTGTGTTTTTTTCCCATTGTTTTGCATAAAGTTATGTGGACCCGACCACCACCACCGCAACCGGTTTTAGTTCAATCTGGCTCTCGCTTTGCACCCTCCCCTCCACTGTGGCCTAGGTGCAGCCATACATGATGGGTATAGATTTTATGGGGGTGTGGGGGGGGGAGGAGTATGGCAACACTGGGTGGAGTGAATTGCCTAGATGTCGGCCTGTTAGGTCACCTCTTTTTTGATGTTTTGTGCAAAATTCTGACGATTTAGCTATTTGTTCCCGCTACTCCTTTCTGTACCGCCAGGCATTCTGGGTATCAAACTTAGTGTGACTCGCACAAGTCACCCACCATTATGTTCGTTAGGATGTCCTCTTTACACCCATGTATGGCTTGCATGGGTTTCAACGGCCTGTCCCCAATGTCCGTGCATGATTTCACAGCAGAAATGTTACTGTTCTGCTTGGCCTTACCACGTTTCGCTTTATGCCATCCCCCCACCTGTGGCTTGGGTGCAGCCATACATGGGTGGCACCGATTTTATCGGGGGGAGTAGGGCAACACTGGGTTAGGTACCTTGCGTGGATGGTGGTTACTTACCCTACCATTTTTCACGTCTTATTGTACCCTCGGCCAGGTCCTGCAGGCGCCACATGGAAATTTAATTGCTTCACGTTGGCGGGGAACACTACCAGTTGTGATACATTTCGGCCTCACTCAGCCCTCGTGTTTTCACTAAGGTGCTGGCAGTGGTGGTGGGTCATCTCCGCAAGGAGGGCATCCATGTGTTCCCCCTACTTCTACGGGCTCATCAAGTCATCAGAGGAGCGGCTGAGTCAGCATCTGTCTAAGCACCACCCATGACCTATTGACACCTGAAAACAGTAAATAATCAGTTTGCTCACCGGGACAATCCATGCACATCTAAAAAGTAGACACCTATACGAGTACAGGGATATATTACTTTCCAAAAAAAAACTAACATGGAATAGTAGTAATATACTGCATAAAAAATGATTTTATTTTGGAAAAGTAACTTTTCCAACATTGTTGTACAATAGGACGTGAAAAATGGTAGGGTAAGTAACCGCCAACTACACAAAACACCTCACCAAACGTTGCCCTACTTCCCACGATAAAATCGGCACCACCCATGTATGGCTGTAACCAAGCCACGGGCGACGGGAGGCCGCAAAGCGTGACATGGTAATGTGTAGAAAACCAGTCACATTTCTGGTATCAAAAGTGGCACTGACATGCACTTGGTTTTGGGCCATGGGGCCACAGGCCGTGAACGAAACCCATGCAAGTCATACATGGCAGCGAAGAGGACATCCTAAAGCACGCACCGGTGGGTGACTTGTGTGAGACGCACTAAGTTTGCTACCCAGAATGCCTGGTCGTACGTGGAAACAGATCAAATATTTCAGGTTTTTGCCCAAAAACACCAAAAAACAGGCAACCTAAAGTGCCGCCATCCACGCAAAACACCTCACCCAGCGCTGCCGTACTTCCCACGGTAAAATTGGTACCACCCATATATGGCTGCACCCAAGCTACGGGAGAGGGAAGGCCGCAAAGCAAGACAAGAGGTGTGAAATGCTACACTGACATGTACTTCGTTTTTGACCCTGTGCGGACAGTCTGTGAAGGAAACCCATGTAAGTCATACATGGGCGTAAAGAGGACATCCTAACACACGCAATGGTGTGTGAGTTGCGTGAGTCGCACGAAGTTTGCTACCCAAAGTGCCTGGCGGTACGTGGAAA
>JAWWEI010049914.1:0-11234 GCA_035583255.1 Pseudotriton ruber | reverse complement strand
ACTGCACCCTCTCGACAACGACGCCGCTGACCTGCACCGACATCGAGCACCGGTAGAGGGGGCTCAGAAAAAATCTTTGCTCTCCGATCTGGAACTGTGGGAGGCCCAAGTTCATGATGAGAATGCTGAGAACCCACTATCCAGTAGAACCTCTTCTTCTTCAATTGGGTGAACATCAAGAAAAACTGACTTTCGACATTATCAAAGCTCCTCATTACCAAGTCATTCTGGGAATGTCTTGGTTGAAGTTCCACAATCCAATTATCAATTGGAAATCTCGAACCTTACATTTTTTATTACCTCAGTGTAAATCTTGTGACTTAACTTCTGATCTGACTATAAAAGCGTTCCCAGAAGAGAAAATGTCATCCTCATCTCCCAATTCTTCCATGATCTCACTACTTACAGGTCTTCCAGAACAATATGAAGATTTTCAAGACGTATTCAATCCTATCAAAGCAGATTCTCTCCCTCCTCATCGCGACTTTGATTGTGCAATAGAATTAGAAGGCAAACCTATCCCACATGGAAAAATCTACTCCTTATCTCCATCTGAAGAGAAAGAGTTAAAGAAATATCTTGAAGAAAATCTTGAAAAGGGTTTCATTCGTCCATCGAAATCTCCTGCTGGAGCCCCAATATTTTTTGTTCCCAAAAAATCCGGAGAATTATGACCCTGCATTGATTTTGGAGACCTGAACGACATCACCATAAAAAACAGGTACCCTCTTCCACTCATCCCCGATCTTCTCGATCAGGTCGTACACGCAAAATGGTTCAATAAACTTGATCTAAGAGGAGCCTATAACCTGATACGAATTAGATTGGGCGATGAGTGGAAGACGGCCTTTAAAAACAATTTTGGCCATTTTGAATATCTGGTGATGCCGTTCGGGTTGACAAACGCCCCGGCTGCATTTCAATCTTTTATAAACCACATCTATCGAGATATTCTTGGAGTATATGCAGCAATTTACTTGGATGATATCCTAATATATTCAAGAAATTTGGAAGAACATGTTAAACATGTTCGGGAAGTTCTTACTCATTTACGTCATAATCGACTCTATGCAAAATTAGAAAAATGCCAATTTCACTCCAAGGAGGTAGAATATTTAGGACATATTTTACGACCAGGTCATATCAAAATGGATGCCGTTAAAGTCAGAGCAATTCTAGAATGGCCAGAACCAAAAAATCTAAAAGATGTTCAGAGGATTCTCAGATTCGCCAATTACTATCGACGATTCAGTCCCCATTTTTCCGACTTAGTACAACCTTTAACCCATCTAACCAGAAAAGGAGTTCCCTTCTCTTGGCAAGAACCGCAAATTAAAACATTTACAATTTTGAAGAAACGTTTTTGTGAATCCCCAGTTTTGTCTCAACCTAATCCTGAAGTCCCTTATATTCTAGAGGCCGACGCTTCTAATCACGCAGTTGGAGCAGTCCTCGCTCAAAAAGATTCAGATGGAATGCTTCACCCAGTAGCCTATTTTTCCAAGAAACTCTCCCCAGCTGAAATAATTTACTCAATCTTGGACAAAGAACTCTTAGCTATAAAATTAGCGTTAACTAATTGGAGACATTACCTGGAAGGTGCAAATCATCCAATTGAAATTATAACAGATCACAAAAACTTAACCTATTTAAAAAATGCCAAAATTAGAAGCCCCCGACACGCAAGGTGGTCTCTCTTTTTCTGTCGTTTCAAATTCAAACTCACCTTTCGTCCAGGAACTTCCAATACCAAGGCTGATTCTCTATCACGTCAAGGTACTGAAGATCAACGACAATCGTCTCCTCCTCAACCTATCCTTAATCCTCTCACAATAGACTGTCTACAACAAAACAACCTTTCCTCTCAAGTACAAGAGAACTTTCACATGACCCCCGAAGAATTAAAAGAGTTACTAGATAAATTCCCAGAACTCCTTTACTCAGAAAACAAAGGTCTGCTCCGAAAAGATGACAAACTTGTTGTTCCAGTTAGTTTCCGAAACACCATCCTTCAATGGCGTCATGACGGCGGGTCACCCAGGAATAAATTCAACCATAGAATTGATTTCTCGTTGGTTTTGGTGGCCTAACCTAAACTCCGAAACCAAATCCTATGTCCAGAATTGTCCAATCTGTGCCAGATCAAAAACAACAAGAAAGAAACCTGCAGGTCTGTTACAACCAACTGAACCTCCGGAAATTCCGTGGTCAAACGTGTCAATGGACTTAATCTCTGAACTACCAAGAACAAACGCAAAAAATACTATTTGGGTTGTAGTGGACCTATTTAGTAAACACGCCCACTTTATCCCTCTATCCAAAGTCCCCTCCGCAGAAGAATTAGTATATCTCTATTTAGATCACATCTACAAACTACATGGGCTCCCCGAAATTATTATATCTGATCGGGGACCCCAATTTACTGCTAAATTATGGAAAGAAATATTAAAATTTTGGGGAATTGAACCAAAATTGTCAACAGCATATCATCCCCAAACAGACGGACAAACGGAAAGGACCAACCAATCACTCGAACAATACCTCAGATGTTATATTTCTAAAACAGAAAAGAACTGGGTCAAACTACTCCCCTTAGCAGAATTTGCATACAATAACCACTTTCACTCTGCCATTAAAATGTCTCCCTTCGAATGCCTTTAGGGTCTCTCCCCCAAAATGCTTCCGACATATTAATTCCCAGTAAACTCGCCCCTACCCGCAGTAGAAGGACATCTAAAAAGAATTGCTCAATATCAATCTAAAACTCTAGAGTCCCTTAGAAATTCAAAAGTTAGAATGGCCCATTACGCTAATATCTCTAGAAGCGAAACACCAAACTACCTCCCAAATGATCAAGTATGGTTATCCACCAAAAACATAAAACTATCAGGGTTTTCCCCCAAATTCAAACCTCGGTATGTAGGACCTTTCCGTGTTCTAAAAGTAATATCCCCTGTTAACCTTTTACTCGAACTACCCCCACATTGGAAAATACACCCTGTTTTCCACGTTTCCCTAATAAAACTTGCACTTTCTTCACTTCACTGTGACGCTTATAAAAAACTTAACATCACAGAAACTAACGCCTACGAACTCGAACAGATACTTAAATATAGAACAAAAGAAGTCAAACGTGAAGTTTTAGTAAAATGGTTAGACCTACCCTCCAGTGAGAATTCGTGGGAACAAGAAGATACCATTTCTGGTATTCCCCTAGCCGAAAATTTCAGTAGAGAGGACTTTCTTTAGGTGGGGGAAAGTGTAATAACCTTACATCATATTACACCATACGTTAACCTTACATCATATTACACCATACGTACCAACACAATATGTTCCTTATACCCGCCAAGACCCATCAAGAATTCCAAGATCCACCACGGCTCCATCGTAACATACATCTCATTCATCCTCATCCCTTACGCATTCACAGTTATTCTCAACTCACCTTCCCTGTGTCACTTCTGCTAATCTGCAGATTATTCTAGCAGTCTCTCAGTAATATCTCAGCCTCAGCTCCTGACAGCGCGTGGCTCCTGCCAGCGCGTGACAGCACACGACCCTCCAGCCTCAGCTCCTGACAGCGCGTAACCCTCCTGTTTCCCAGCAACGATGGCGACGTCATCCCATCGTCCCAGCGGCTTTACAACGGATTTTTCATGAAGAAGCATCCTTTTGCTGAACTTCCCGTTAACTGTGGGCCTCGCTGGACTGAGAAATCAACATCAACATTCGAATTCTCTCTAAAAGTGAATTTGCAGCGTAACCAGTTTGTGGCGATCGTGGTACTGCTGAGGCTACGACCTACAGGTGATTCTACCAGACTTTTAAAAACTTCAATTCCGCCTTTCACTCCCGTTTTGGAATTAGATAGATAGTTAGGGTTCAACTTAACTCGGCTGAGACATCCTGTTGCCAAAACTTGTTGAAATCCGGAACTGTCTTCCTAATTATACTCCTCCCCCTAGTGGGCGGACTTAACAAGACACTCCCATTGGTACATGAGACAACGTTATAGAATTCGAGGGTCTCATTGACATTTCCAGAGGGACATTTCTACATATCCTGATTCATATTAAACCCGGTGCCGCCAAAGTCATGGTAAGCGTTGTCTTTACAATATCCTAAAGTATTTTCTTCTTTATAAACATGGGCCAATTAATAATAAGGGAGGCTAATATTCTTTGTCCCTTTTCTCTGTCTCCCCCTTGATTTCTCCTTTCTTAGATCGTGAAGGAGTTCATTTATTTACCAAGTCCCAATTATAAACAATCCCCAACAAAATCAACAATACCCCCGGCGGCGCCGGCGTGGAATGCTTACGAGGGGTTTCACGCCGTCTCTAGCCTATTTACATCTGGGTCCAGGGCAACTATAAACATAGGTGAGTGATTTAATATCCTCATAAGTCTTTTACCACTGACAATTCTCCTTGAAAGTAGGATTATAACACCAGGAGCATAGCTTCATCTGAATTTTGGCTTTGATAGAGAGCCAGCCGAGGGCCTGTCTGGCCTTGGTGATATGAGCTCTCCTTGGTAGCCGGTCGATAATGCGGATGACCCTGTTTTGTACCCTCTGCAGCCTGGCCAGGTTTTTCACGGTGCACCCGGCATAGGTGGTAAGGCAATAGTCAATTTTTGACATAACCAGGGCTTGGCATAGTATCTTACGATGCCTGTAGGCCATGATGGGCAGGAGACGAGCCAATTTATTTATGGAAAAATGGGAGGATTTAACCACTGCTCCGATCTGCTCAGCTGCATCCAGGTGCGAACCAACCAGGACACCCATTGGTTGAGGATGTGGGCGTGGCTCCTACTAACTTCAGTTTTGAAAAATTCCTGGTGAGCAGGCGATGTGACAGCCTCAGGTCTTCAATTAATTATAGCATGGCGGGCAGAGCCGAATGCTCAGCCTGCCTGCATATTTCTCTTCCCTTCGCTCCTTTCCCTCTTGTCTCCCCCCTTCACCCCCCTTCCTCCATCAAAGCGGGCCACCTCGGCTCTTTAATTATGGCCCCACGGGCTGAGCCAAACACTCCGCCTGCCCGCCTCTCTCTCCCCTCTCTCTTTTCCCTCTCGCCTCCCTCCCCCTCTCGTCTTCTAGAGGGGTCGCCTGCAGCTTTTAATTATTTATTGCCCTTTTCCCTTCCTCCTCTCGCTTCGCTCTCTTCTTTCTCGCCCTCCCCTTTCTCTCCCCTATCTCTCTATCCATTCCTCTTTAAATTTCTCTCACTTAACACCCCTTTTTCCCCCTCTACCCTGCTCCTTCACTCCTCCTATCTCTCTCTCTTTTACACACCCCTCTCACCCACTAGCTCACACCCACTAGCACACTCCATCGCACACTCTCACTATCTCACTCATTGACACACATTGGCTCACACTCACTAGCACTCACCCATTAGCTTACACCCGCACTAGAACACTCACTAGCACTCACCCATTAGCGCACTCTCACTGGTACTCACTAGCATGCACTTATTAGCACACTCATTAGCACTCACCAGCACACCCACAAACACTCATGCAGTAGCTCTCACATGCACTAGCCCACTCATTAACACACTCACTAGCGCACTCACTAGCACTTACACCCACACTCGCACAATCAATAGCACTCACTATCTCTCCCACTCCCACGCCACCGACACACACTCACTCTCACGCATCCTCTCGGTCTCTCACACGCACCCCTTACACTCACTCACTCTGTCTCTCTTACCTTTGCCCATGGCCGTTCTGCATGCGCCACCAGGCCAAAACCCCTACATCGCACCAGGCCCCAGCGATCGCCAGGCCTCCAGCCGTGACTCCTACAGTCAAATTAGTATAAGTGTCAGAGGTGATAAACAGGACCAGAATTTAACTAGAGGGCAGAGACAGGGAAGGGATGAGGGGATTCTCCAGTTTACAGATTTGGCGATCATATAGTTTGTAGACTCTGCTGGTTATGACTCAGGAAGGGGAGGACTGATGACCCTATTATACCCAGTCTCAAACCCTGACCCAGAAAAGCTATACATGGTGGTCACCAGGCCGATTTTAATATTACTAATATTTTAATATTCCCTCCAGACATCCAGATATACATAAACAAATGCATGCCCATGATGATGTACTGAGGAGACCACACCAAGGGTAAATGTTTTAACAATATTTATTAAACAAAAAATAGAAATGTTGGCCTTTATGGCCCTAAAACATGAACTACTATACAAGAGAGGGATCAAAGGAGGTCATCATGTACAATTAGGATCCAGGCACCTTCCAGGACAAAATCAATACAGTGTATTAAACTTTCCAGGATTCCGGCAAGGGACACACATTTGACCTAAAGGCAACCAGAGCCATGAACATATTTCAGAGGCTGACCTAGAGACCCAGAGACAAAACACATATTAAGGCACAGAGACAGACAGAGTGAGAGAGAGAGGACCAATGGCCTGCAAGTGTAAAGAAAAATGAAACAGTAATCAGTGTTTCAGAGCAGGTTTTCATAATGGGTACTCCTTTAATGCAGGGGAAATCCCAGGCTTCTAGGGTGCTAGTGAAAGGAAGGAGAACAGAGTCCCTAGTCTATTTCAGACACACTAGTGAGGAGGCATTCACAGACCAAGATTAAGGGACAGGCCTAGGGCAGATTCCAGCAAGTTCCAGGGAAATTCCAAAGGGAGGGGTTTCTAGAGGAAGAGATTCCAGGGGCATTCCAGAATGGCAATATTATAGTATTAGACTCCAGGGGTCCCAGCCTAGGGGAGAGTTTTAGGGGACAGTAGGAGATTCCAGGGTTTCCAGGGATCATTTTAGAAGAGTTCAGTGAATCCAGGGGAGATTTTTAGGAGACAGTAGGAGATTCCAGCGGTTCCAGGGATAATTTTAGGAGAGTCCAGGGAAGGGGAGAGGAAGGACAAAGAAGTCAGTGAGGGGAAGAGGAAAGAACCAGGGTGGCAGGGAGGGGAAGAGATGTTCCCAGGAACCTTCTCACAGGCAGGGAAAGCGGGAATTATTCCAGCAGGTCAGAGAGAGAGGGACAGGATACTTACCTGATGTGGCCCATAGAGGCAAGGGGACTCCCAGGAGCATCTAATACTGGCCAGTACAGAGCCAGGGAGCATAAGACAAATACACTGTGCCCCCTAGGGGCAGAAGAGACAGTGTCAAGGGTATGTATAAAATATTAAACTATTTCAGGGGGGTGTTTACAGCAAGAGATGGCCCAGGGCATTCCAACTGTGATTATGAGGTGGCGCTGCTGTCATACAAGAGCCCTGGGACAGCAGTAAAGGAAGCAGAAAGATATGAGAAGGTGTGCAGATCGCTTTAGTAGCAATTTTAGGAAATTCCCGGGAGAAACGGCATGGGGCTTCGCAGCAAATTCCATTTTACCTGGTTGTGGGATGCACGCCGGGTCTTGTTATGTTATTGCGCAGCGGAGCTGAGGCTCCGTTGCACAACCATGCTTAAACCCGATGGTGGGGGCGGGTTCCCCTTATGGTAGTTTCCAGGTGGGAGGGGGTGGTGCCCCTACGATTGAGGTAAAAGGAAGGCCAGGTGGGAGGGCCGACGATGGTGGTGGGGCCAGTGTACGGGAAGGGCTGGCACCCCAGAAATAATGCCCAGAGAAGGACAGGGAGGGAAGTCTAAAGTTTTAATATTTCTTTTGCTTGAGCCTGGCTCCTATTCCCTATCTACACCCAGATGGCTGGTGGTGGCTGGGTCCACTGAAAAATCCTATCTATCCTGTCGATTAGGAAAAAAGGGGAAGGTTCAGGTGTTCTGTCCTGTTCTTTATATAAGTCCTGGTTGTAGCAGTTGATGTCTAGGCACACAGTTCCCTATCTAAGGACATGGAGTAGGGAAGGTGGGGAATACTTACCTTATACCTACTGGTGAATCCTGAACTGTGAAGTCCAGGACCTAATTCCAGTTTCAGACCAGAGGTGGCCTGGCCACTTAGCCTACTCCTGGAGGGGGTATGGGCCATCTGGAGTCTATTACAGGGCCTAAGGGAATTTCAGGGACATTCCTAAGGGGCAGGTCTCAAACTCCTAAGTCTGAGACCTGTTCCTGGGTGATGCCAGAGGTGGCTTGGCCACATGGCAAGTTCCAGGGTCGGACAGGATGCCACAAGGAGAGTACTCCTGGGCCTTTGGTGAGGGGGTCAAGTGAAGGGGGAACTCACCAGTACGTCTATGGGTCAGGTGGACTCAGGGTACCTCTTTGTCTGTGTGGCCATGTTTCTAAAGGTGTATGTTCCTGGGGGGGAAAGGGATGTTCCTGGAGTTCCTGGGATGGGGTACTGGGACATGTCTCACACCCCTAGCGGTTCTCAAGGCCACTACAACTGGGGGAGGGACAGGGACAGGAGGTACCAGAGTCCTAGGGACTCTCAGGGGTGGATTGGGCTGCCTCCTAGGAGGGACTGATGGGCTCAGGGTTACAGGGGCTCTAAGGGGGTTCCTTAGGACTCTTCCTGGGAGGGATTTAGGAGTTCTGGGAGACCTCAGGAGTGGGTTAGGAGTCCATTGGGTCCTTACTTAGGCTTCCCTGGATACAGGGGTCCTCTGGGTATTCCTGGGGAGTCTATGGGGTTGGGATAGAGGTGGGGTACACCCTTAGGAGGTTTCTGTGCCCGCTCTGTAAGGGAGGGGGTGGTTGAAGAGTGAAGGGCCTACACAGGGGCAACCTAGGTAGGGGTATTAAAGGAGTGGGTGGTACTGCGAGGAAGGGAGGGGGTGCCATTGCAGGGAGCAGGGTCGCAGCAGCAAAAATAAAACTTAATACTTTATACAGGCGCAAAACCAACAGGGGAACACAACAGGACAGACGCCAGGGCCCTATGTACTAGAGGGGAATGCCCAACACAGCAGAAAGAAGCCTTGGGAGCGGAGACGCCCCTGCTATGTCCAATGCAGAAGTCTGGCAGCTGGGGCTTACAGTCCCCAATGTACTGTAAGGACCCTGAGGACAGAACAAGAGGAGAGGAGAGAACAGAAGGGTAGGGTAAGAGACACAGCAGGAGAGAATGGGTGTCAGGATGGAAGGAGGGAAGAGTCAAGGCTGGGCAGGGTGACATACAGCAATCAATAGAGTGGCAGACATGGGAGGAAGACCTCCCTGGGATTTTGATTTAAAGTTTAAAGTATTAGCAGGTGTGAGGATAGAATTAAGAAGATTTCAAAGGGGTGAAGCCGAGAAGCCGCAACAGGGAGGTCAGCATCCCCCTAGGGGTACGTGTATTGAACTCCTGAAGGGTACCTCGTGGAAAAGGGGATAGTATATAAGAAGCAGGGTCCCTGTGCTTCCCAGAGTCCTACCCCAATCCTTCCCCAGGCAATTCCACGCTTGCCCTGGAAGTCTTGGAACAGGGACCTGGTGACACAAGTGAAAAGAGGGAGAGGAAGACAGGGCGGAGAGGTAGACAGACACAATACTTACACTACAGAGATTGGAAAAATAGAGGGAAATAGGACAGTAAGAAAAATAAAAGCGGAGAACAGTGGGAAGGAACAGCAGAGTTCCTCCCCGGAGGTCAGCCCCCTGTTCCCAGGTCTGGAGGTTGAAGGGTGCCCAGAACTAAGTAGACAGTAAAAGGTAAATAAAAGCAAGTAAAGGGAGAGAAGAGGAGAATAAAAGATAAGATGCAGGGTACCAGGGCTGACCCGGAGTCCCGTTCTGATCCTTCCACAGACAATTCCACGCTTGCCCTGGAAGTCTTGGCACAGAAAACCAGGGGCACCAGGGAAAGGAAATATAGAAAAGTAAAGGAAGCAAAGAAGAGTGAAAGGGGATAGAATATTTAGAGGCAAGATACCTGTTCTGACCCAGAGCCCTGCCCCAATCCTTCCCCAGGCAATACAACGCTTGCCCTGTAAGACTTGGCACAGGGAACCAGGGGCACAAGTGAAAGGAAATAAAGAATACTTATGCTGTGCAGACAGTTACAGAGAAATAAAGAGGGATAGTAGAAGAGAAGAGGAGTCAAACAACCACAGGTGAAGAAGACAAAAGGAGAGGAAGACAAAAACGAAGACCGAATGAGAGTGGAGTAACTCTCTCCACTCTCATCCGAATGAGAGTGGAGAGAGTTACTGTTTCCTGGCTGTTGGGCCGTTACTTTGGAGAGTGTCCCGTGGTGGTGCTTTGGTTCGTGTCATTTTGTGGGCTATCTTGATTGCTCCTGGAATTGGGCGAGTGAAAATTAACCCGGTTTCTGGAATCGTGTTGCACGGGTGAACTTGCAAGAACACAAGCTTATACTACTCTGGAGAAATAATGTATGGAGTATTACACTTGAGGAAGTGTAGCGAGCACGAGCACATCTGTGGCAATCAAAGAGAATCTGTCTCTAGGGAGAACTTTGTCAGAGTATTTGGAAACAGAGAACAGTCTAAGTGGTGACGCCTCCACCTCATCTTGAGGTTGCGCTCATTATGAGCCACCGCTTCTATACTTGGCTAGAGGATTGCCGGCCAGTATTCTGGTTGTGAGGACCATTGTTTTGTATGTAATGTTTTTGCCTTGAGGACCACTCCTATCAGAGAAAAACATGACCACACTGGGTAGGGCCGTAATCCTCTCCCGACTAGATTACTGCAATGCCCTACTAGGTAGTACCACCGCCAGAAACATCTCTAGACTCCAAGTCCTGCAAAATGAGGCAGTCATGATCATAACCAAAACAGCACGGCGCAAGCACATCTCCCAAAAGAGGAAAGACCTACACTGGCTCCCAGTGAAAGACAGAATCCTCTTCAAAATCCTGTCTACTACTTTCAAATGCGTGCACGCCTCAGCCCCCTCCTACCTGTCTGCCTTAATTACACCGAAAGCCGGAACAAGGTCCCTCAGATCCTCCAACACGGGTCAGCTCGCCTGCCCGAGATTCAACAGAACCCACGGCAATGGAAACTCCTTCATTTCCATTGCACCCAGAGCATGGAACCAACTGCCAACAAACCTGAGACTTGAACAATCTTTCCCCTCCTTTAAGAAACACCTCAAGACGCACCTATTTAATTAACAACTAGAAGAGTACACCTCTGTAAGAATGTCATCGCAACCAACCTACAAACAACCAACCGCTGTACCTGCAGAACCAACCAGCGCTACGATGCCCTCGGGCTAACCTTGTACTTAATGTTATGCGCTATACAAAATAAATTCTTCTTCTTCTTCTTCTTCTTCTTCTTCTTCTTCTTCTTCTTCTTCTTCTTCTTCTTCTTCTTC